>QAXD01000045.1:100478-139662 GCA_004335575.1 Haematococcus sp. NG2
ACCCCTGATACCACTGCGTTACCCCTGATACCCCTGTGTTACCCCTGATACCACTGCGTTACCCCTGATACCCCTGTGTTACCCCTGTTACCCCTGATACCACTGCGTTACCCCTGATACTTTTGTGTTACCCTTGTTACCCATGATACCCTTGTGTTACCCCTGATACCCCTGATACCCCTGTGTTACCCCTGATACCCCTGTGTTACCCCTGTTACCCCTGATACCACTGTGTTACCCCTTATACCCCTGTGTTACCCCTGTTACCCCTGATACCACTGCGTTACCCCTGTTACCCCTGATACCACTGCGTTACCCCTGATACCCCTGTGTTACCCCTGTTACCCCTGATACCACTGCGTTACCCCTGATACCCCTGTGTTACCCCTGTTACCCCTGATACCACTGCGTTACCCCTGATACCCCTGATACCCCTGTGTTACCCCTGTTACCCTGTGTTACCCCTGATACCCCTGTGTTACCCCTGATACCCCTGATACCCCTGTGTTACCCCTGTTACCCCTGATACCACTGCGTTACCCCTGATACCCCTGTGTTACCCCTGATACCCCTGATACCCCTGCGTTACCCCTGTTACCCCTGATACCACTGCGTTACCCCTGATACCCCTGTGTTACCCCTGTTACCCCTGATACCACTGTGTTACCCCTGTTACCCCTGATACCCCTGTGTTACCCCTGTTACCCCTGTTACCCCTACCTGTTACCCCTGATACCACTGCGTTACCCCTGATACCCCTGAAACCCTTGTGTTACCCCTATTACCCCTGATACCCCTGTGTTACCACTGCGTTACCCCTGATACCCCTGTGTTACCCCTGATACCCCTGTGTTACCCCTGTTACCCCTGATACCCCTGTGTTACCCCTGTTACCCCTGATACCACTGCGTTACCCCTGTTACCCCTGATACCACTGCGTTACCCCTGTTACCCTATACCGGTTCGACTTGTTGTTTAATTAGCATCAAGGGGCTCACCTACACGGGGGTGACCACGAGGGAGAAGGGGAAGTGGCTACGCCCTGTGGGGATAGAGTGGCCAGCAGATGAACCAGCAGTACAAGCTGCCATGCATGTGTCTGCCGCCCCCTCACCCGTGTCAGCCTCTGCTGAGCCCATGACAATTGCAGGCGAGATTGAGCCAGCCATCGTATTAGCGGCACTACGGAGCTGGATGCCTGGGCCTTGGCAGCGACATGAAGCTGTCAAGCTGAGCACTGCGCGGGTTGGCCACAGCCCGTTCAACCGACATGGAGTCACACGTAAGCTCGATCCTGTGCACGTGACTCAGTTGCTGGAGCACATTGAGCTCTGCTCAGGGTGCAAACTACTGGACCCATTTGCCTCGTGCGGGGGTATGGGTATATATGGTGCTGAAACGCCAGGGGGCTGGTGTAGTGACAGCTACTGACGACCCTTCCGAGTCATCCCCTGTTCACCTGAACCCTCTGCATGTGGGCAGCTTACACTCGGCAGTTGTGCATGCACGCTGTGATTGCATCGTCATCAGCGCACCTACATGTGTGCTGGACCTGTTCATGCCCATGGCAGCTTCAGTCGTGCCCAGCTTGGTGGCATTGTACGTGGAGCCGCAATTTGTGGCATCAGCACATGTTGCGCGCGGTGCATGGCTCAAGGTTCTTACCAACACTAATCGCCTGATGCTGCTGCACGGAGGGACGGCCATGTGGTTGGTCATCTTTGCCTCAAGTGAAGTCAAGAAGAAGCTGCGGCGTCAGACGCATGGTCCCCAGGGTCACCCCTGTAGCGAATGCTAGAGAGAAAGCCACATGGCATGTCGGCAAGTCAGCTCAGTGAACATGGGGCACGCACAGCCCAGCGCGGAGATTCAGCCTCCTCATTCGCTCCTCTTTTGCATGCACTCATCCTCTTCCTGTGCTAACTATGTTTTTGCTTGCTTTGCATTGCTAAGGTGTACCGCTACTGTACACGTGCGCTTACTACACAAGAATAGTTTGAGAGTCAGCCTCCAGCGGTTTGCAGCCATTCAGTAGCTGCGCACGGGATGGCTGTTGGGATGGACCGGTGGGTTGTTGTTTTTGCTTGCTTACCCGCCAGCGCTGCTTCCAGTGGGTTCTAGCCATGCGGCAAGGACCACAAGGCAGGGGTACTCTGGGTGCGCGTTCAATGCATGTGTGCACTTTTGCACTTTAGCCTCTGCGGGTTGTATCCTAAATTAGCAGGAGGGTTTCCTAAGTACCCTTTTTCCCTCCTTGCTGCGAGTTGAGCTTTTAGCAAGCATTTGGGTTTGACTTTTGCTGCCCTGTAGTACGGCTGCATATCGGAAGTGCACGCCTTTCTTAGAGTTGCATGCCCGCTTTTGGGGTATTGCAACTGGGGGGTGGTTTTGTGGCTGACACTTCACTCATGCAGCGTGACAGCTGTCACAACATAAGGTGCGTGTAGCATGTTGATTCTGTGTAGCCTGGCTGTGCAAGCATGCTGGTGGTTAAGTTGCTTGCATGGTGGTTGGTAGTTGAATGGTTCTTTTGCAGGGACCATGCTCCCGAAGGCAGCTTTTCGATTTGCTCTAGCCCTGCCTGGACGAGCGTCCAGCAGGAAACGGGTGATACTGTAAAGCTCAACTCGCGCTAGCAAAGTCCCCTGATTAGCACAATCTCGGGGCACATACAAGCAGCAAGCATGCGTCACTGTCTTGTAGCTTGTAGACGGAGCCAGCCGTCATCTTCTTAATCGAAAAGCTCGGTTTTGTGGCTGACACTTCACTCATGCAGCGTGACACCATCTGCTGCCTGACAGACATTCACGGGTTAACAACCTTCAATATTCATTCAGGGGGTACATGAGCCCACCCTGACTGCTGCTGCGAGAACTGCTGCTGACGGTAGGCGTGCACGCTGCCTGCTAGTAGCTTAGGAAAGGTGACATCGCAGTGGCCTGCAGGTCCTGCCAAGTATCATGCTCAAGAAATACTTGTACCATTATTCCTTAGACAATCCTGTGCTTCAGCTAGCGCTATGGATCGACTTCCAATGGCTCATTCTTCCTGGGTGCCGATGTCACACTTCCTGGGTGCTTCAGGCATTATCACAAATCACAACTGAGCGACTGCAATTCGACGTCAACCTGATGGATGATGTATTGGAAAGGCCAACCAAACACTGGAAGGGTCAGCTACAAATTATCTGGCAGTGGAACCCACCTGCCGACTCAGACCAGGCCAAACATGTGTTGAAGAGGTTGTGCAACAGCGCGAGTGGAGCTATTACGGCCCATAACGGGAACTGGCGGGAGGCCTGGGCCAACCCAAAGTTCTCGTATAGCTGTTGCATAGTGCGTATCAAAGAGCTGAACAGCAACGGAGCATGGGAGACCGTCTACCCAGTAAGTTTTGAATGCTTGGTGAATCAGCAGGCGTGATGCAAAGAGGCCGCTGACGCAGTGGCGATGCCGACGTTGATTTGTCGCTTTCAGATTACACAGCAAGAGCGGGAAGAGCAAGCCAAACGCCTGCAAGATGCCGATCGTGTGCTGGGCTTCAAGCAGGTAGGTCACCGAACGACTCAGTCCTGTCCTGCAGTTAAGGAAGCCAGCGTTCCACACCAAAACCCTGGTTTGCGTTGCATCTTGCATGGCATCATGGTCAAGCCATGGGCCCGCATGCCATGCACGACAGGCTGTGGTGACGCATGTGCGACCACCGCCATCCCTGGCTGCACCTGCACTGCAAACCGCCCCCGTGCCAGCACCAGTTGTGAGTGGTGGTCACCCAAAGCCGCAACCGTGTGTGCAGCCACAACTTGGAGAGAAAGCACAGGTGCGATGTGTAGGAAACATGTGCTGGATTTGAGCCCAGATGCTGGTCCAGGGACTGCTTCAGCTCCTGCTGCGCTGCTGGTTGGATTCCTGATCCTCTACCCAGCTGCACACAGGCGCTCATGCAGCTTATGCACACTTGGGCATCGTTGCAGCATCGCACTCAACAGGGCCATGCTGCTGCACCGTCTGCACCTCAGGTACGCCAGCCACAGGAACACCTGACAACACTGAATCAGAGTGGGCTGTACACATGTTAAGGGCCATGGCATCTATTTCCTCGTACAGTTTCCAACAATGGACCAAATGCTGCTGTTCCTCCGCAGGGCCTTGCACCTCTGAACACCACAGCCCTCAAAGAAGCCCATGAGCATGTGTACCGTTTGCATGGTACTGATGCAGGCACGTTGTGGTGCTCAGGCAAGCTGATTGCTTATGTTATGCCTGTATAGCCCAAAACACTCGGCACGCACTTTGCGGTTCACACCCTGCCTCGCAGACTACAGGGACCTGGTAGAGCCGCAAGTGCAAAACAACACAACCCCCACCTCATCCACGGTCATGGCCCTGACAGCAGTGGCGCACCCATTGCCTGGCATGCACGCCATCACGAATTTGTCGCCAGCTACATATGCACCACCTGCAGAACCAGCATCAATAACAGCGCCAGTTGCAGGAGCAGCAGCAGCTGCTGCTGCGTCGGGCTTGGCAGCTTCTGCATCAACAGGTGCAGCATACAACAACGCACAGCTGGCACAGACCGTGCGTGAATACATCAAGGCGGTGTGGCCAGCCGCTGACAGCATGAGTGCAGATGAGCGACTTGCAGGAATGCAAGGCATGGTGCCTGTGTCCCTTGACAGCCTCCACCCACAGTGCGCAATGTGCAAGTTCCACTGCCCACTTGTGCTGGTGCAGGTGGGTACAGTGTTTAATCGGGGGCAGGTGGACGACGGCGGTTTCGGTGTGGCTGCCGGCGGTTTCGGTGTGATTGCCAACAGTATGCATCCATGCTCACCAAGACCGTCATGCAGCTGCTTTTTTGCATCGCGCATCTTTTCACGTGTGACGCATGTCATTCCCCGAACCGCACTCTCTCCATGTCGGTGTGTAGGGCGCGGGCAACACGTGGTGCCCACTATGCAAGCAACCAGACCCAGCTGCCCAGCTCAACTTGGTGCGGGTGATGCCAGACCAGCACCTGCACTGGCTGCGGGCCTATCTAGCCGCCCACCCACCCCTGCCCCCTGGTCAGCAGCTGCAGCTGGAGCCGCTGTGTCATGAGCTGCCTTACACATACCAACTGCCCCCACGACTGTACCCCATTCCTGACCACAAGACCATTTCTGTCGTCCAGCTGGTGCAGCTGTTGTCAGAGCTGCGCATAGGCACGCTGCAGGATCTGGCCTGCAAGCCAGGCAGCACGAAGGCCAAGCTCATTGCAGGGTACCTGGACAGGCTGTTGCAAGGTGCATACGTTCATGCAAATCCATACGCGGAGCAGGGTAGCCGAATCCTGCAGCACCTGCATACAGCAAGTGTTGGTGACTGGCGACAGCTGTCTGCACTGGCGGCTGGCAGCAGCACTCGGTCTGCGGAGGCTGCAGCGCTGATGCTGACCACATTTGTACCCGAGCTGGCCATTACAGAATGCCACGGGGACCCAGCCCACGCTAACAACTATGGCTTTCTGCTCACCGGCATTCTGCTGCTGGTAGGTGTGCGCCTACGGCCTCTTTTGGGCCTTGCAAGTGCTTTGGGCGCCCTTGAAGCTAGTGCCTGCGCCATGCACATGGTTGTGTTTGGCACAAAGGTTGCATATTGTGACACAACCCTGCTGTGACGTGCATGCTGCTGATGCTGTCCGGGGCTGTACATTACTGATGTGCTCGCTGTTGGGTGTGCATGCGTACACGTGCAATGCGTTGACACAGTTCAAGATCTGGTGGTGCAACAACATCGACGCCCTGACCAGCTGGGTGGCCCACGTGCTGCAGCATGGAACAGCACCACTCGTTGCAGATGCATCCACAGGGCCCGTGGTGTGTGCATGCATGCGCTGGATTGGAGCACTTCCCAAGCCAAAATACACTTGCTGCTCTTGTGGTGCTTTGAATTGATACAGGTTGTGCTGGTTGCAGCCATTGGTGTCCAGTATGCACCTTACTTGACACGCACCTGTCGTGTGTGGCACTTGCAGGCGCGAGGGAGCGCCCGCCTGTCCAACATCAAGGCCACGTCACCTCCGCCCCTTTCACCAGAGAATGATGACACCGACCAGCCATTTGCTGAGTGGATGTGCATCCGCCTGACCGCTCTGGACCAGGCCCGCACGTTGCTGTGGGACTGGCTGTCACATCCAAGTGGTCAATTCAGTGACAAGGAGAGTGTCGCGCTGGCCAAGCAGCTGGCAGCAGACAAGCAGGGCAACGGCTTTGCGTTGCTGAACTGCTGGCTGCGTGAGGGCCTCACTTCGCACGGCGTGTCTGTCCCACGCCGAGAGGCACCAGCCAGCAGTGCAGCCAGCACCAAAGCCACCACAAAGCCGCAGAGCAGCACCAGCAAGGGCGCTGAGAATCTAAAGAGCAGGCTGCAGGACAAGGGCAGTGGCAGAGCAACAGCACTCAAGTCCACAAGCACCGACCCTGATGGCACAGCCTCCTCTCAGCCAGTAGTAGCCGCTGCCTCATGCCAGCCAGCTGCAGGGGTGCCTGGCAGCGTGGGGGGCGCCCACATCAAGGGCTGGGACACAGCACAGTCAACATGGCGGAAGACAGGCCTCATCTGCCATGCGCTGGTCAAAAACTTGAACAAGGGGCTGCAGCCAGATGAGCCGCCCAATGCACTGTAAGTATCAGCTCACAGGCTTGCATGATGTGTTGAGCACACATTGTGTGGCTGAGCGAACCCACAGCTAACCGACATATCCTTTTGGCCAGTTTTCAGGATTTCTGGATTTGATGGCAATCATGTGGCCTGCTGTACCACCGCCACAGAGGCTGCCTCTTGAGTGACCCAACATGTACACGCACAGTGACGTGGTGCTTGCCCCTGCTGCTGCCTCGCAGACTGCTGGAGCAGAGGTCGGCGGAGGGCGTGTGTGTGTCCCCTGGCTGGGTGCACCTCGTGCGGTATGTGATGGCTGCTACTGCACATGACGACATGAGTGACTGCTCATGGCTGCTTGGGCAGGCACGCTGCCCCTCGTCTGCTTTCGCTTCTGTTTGCGCGCTGTGGTTGCGGTAAAACAGGCACACAGCACAGGCCTCTGGCTCCCAGGCCATGCCCTGCGCAGTCAACTGTTGTGGTGGGTTCAGATTTTATCATGCTGTTGCTGCATCCGGCAGGAACTTGCGGCCGTGTGTGAAGCTGGCGCGTGACGTGCTGCACCCGCACCTGATGCACCAGTACGTGGAGGTGGCCAGCGGCGTGCTCAGCCCCTACACACCCATCGCACACGACTTTGCTAACGCACTGGGGGTGATGGTGGAGGAGGCAGTGGCGTGTGGGCATGAGCAAGTGATGCGTGTACGTGCGACTGCTGCAGCGGCTTGCATGGCAGGCGGGGCTACACCATCAGTGGCAGACGCGACATTCCTTGCAGCAGGCACAGTTCATGAAGTAGATGCAGGTGCTGGGGCGCCACGGCAGGTCAGGGCATCGTCTTTGGAAGCAGCAGGTGCCTTAAGTACAGATGCAGTGGGTGCGGCAGGCCGTGCACAGCCCCCGATAACGGCCCGCACAGCTGGTGTGACGGACACGGCGAAGGCAGGTTTGCCAGCTGAACCGGGCGTTGAGACACCCGCTGTACGTGGTGGCGCAGCTGGGAAGAGGAGGGCACAAGGCACCTCCATTTCTGAGCATGAGACGTCCAAGGTCGCACGACACCAGCAGGGTGATGCAAGAGGCCCCGCTTAGTTGACATCTACCACTGGAACTGAATGATAACATGAATGGATGGGTGAGCATCAGGACGTATCAATTTACCGTCTGAGAAGGAATGAAGAGCTGCAGGAGGTGCTGTATGACGGAGGGGCCGCGGAAGGGCAAGAGATGGCAGGGATGACCAGTAGGCCCCAGCTCTTCACTTGGCTTCATACGCTGGTTATGACTGTTGCACTCATTTGTCTGAGGTCCACCTCCTCCCCTCTCACCCAACCTTTGCTTGCAGCTGCTGCCCCCGCCATTCCTGCACCTGGCGCACCGCCTGCACCGCCCACCAGGCAGCCCCTTCATGACTGGAACCAGCCCTGTGCTCACGGTGTCCAGCTCCCCCTACAGTGCGTGCGGCAGGGTGCGTCATCAGCCATGCATCTGTATAGCACACTAGCGCAGTCTATGGCCTGCCTTTGTCGCAGCATGTAACCTGCCATCTGCATGCTGCACGGCCACCACTCGTTCACACGTGCTGCAATGCACGCGTGTGCCCTTCCTCCATCCAGAGCCCAAGTTGTAAACCAAGCTGAAGAGCACGATGAAGGAGCTCAGGGGCAGCGTGACGGAGTTCAAGGGGACAGTGAGCAAGCGCTCGGCTGACATGCATGCTGGACAGCTTGCATAGCCTCATGGCCAAGCCAGCGGCAACGCGGCAGAAGGACAGTGCAGGCAATGCGGTGCCCGTGGCACAGCCCACGAGGCTGAGGAGCTCTTGCTTGTGGAGCCTTGTCTGTATACACACAGTACAAACAGTATCGTTGGTTCCTCTGCTGCTGTCCTGTGTTGTGCTGCTGCGCGTGTCCTGTATTGACGTGGTTTAGCCTTGCTGCGCAAATGTGAGGTTTGAGCCACCGCCATTCCCATATGTGTACTGCATGCTTGTTTTCCTGTGTTCAACTGATGTGGTTGAGTTCAACTGGCTCTGGGCATGTGCACGAGTGTTTGCATGTACGTATGCTTGGGGTGGGTCGTGTGGGCGCATGTCCTGCCTGCATGGGTTAAGCTGTCAGGGTCAGTGCTTTTCTCATGCTGGTGCTTTGACATTTCAGTTTGACACTGCCAAAAACAAAAGATTGCCAGGCGTGGCAGGCACATGCGCGCCTCTGCTTTTGTATGCTGAATTGCAGCTTAAGCCGTGCTCGCATATGTGTCAGAATGTGCTGTTTATGAATGTGCTGAACCGTCCGTAGTCTTTCGTCAGAACATGTCATTCATCTGTTACTACGGTACTATGCTGCTCAGGTGATGAGTGTGTCAAATGCCATCGGCTTACGTGTTAAATCATGACATAATCCACTACATGATGCCTGATGCAGTTATTACACCACATGAAAGCACAGCTCCCACCTTGAAACTGGGCCATGACACAAATGTTTGAGCACGCCACAGCTCAGCTGATGACGCGCCCAGCAGCTGCTACAGAACCAGCCTCAGGGCATGCCTTGATCTCATAGCTGTTCAGCACCAAACCACATGACTGAAAGGTTACAGCACGGGTCATCTGGAGGGATGCGCCAAACCTGCACTCATGTTCCACACCCACAGCATTGCGCCCGCAGGCAGTACAGCAATGTTGCGGACACACCGATCATGCCAGCATGGGCATTACGTTATTTACGTAGCTCTTTCACTCATACAGCGCCACATCACCGCAACCCAGGTCAACAACTGCATCCCTACCGTCAGCTTCCGACTCCTCTGCCGCACGCTGCACCAGCGCCTCCCCCTGTGCTGCAGCCACAGCCACCAGCATGCCAAGAGGGGCAATAAGGGGGGAGGGCAGGGGGCGGGCGCTTATACACAGGGCAGGGGGCGGGGCGGGGGGCGCACGAGCACACTGCGCAGCCACCACATGCACGCTGTCCTGGCCGTGACCACTTGCCAGCCTGTGCGCCACCTGTGTGATCAGCCCTCAGCACACGGGGTGCAGAGTCCGGTTTTGTCTCCTGGCCCAGGCAAGACGCTCAGCGACGTCAATGCAGCTGCAGCCAGCCCCCTGTGACGGCACCCTGCACAAACTTACACACGGAAACACCCACCCACCGCGTCAAGCTCGCGCCGTAGCCGCCCAGCACAGGACAGCAGCTGCACTGACAGGTGGGACCTTCTGTGAAGATTGCTCACGCAGCAGAGTATGAGCGTACACGTGCTGCCCCCTCAGCCTGGTGTGGAGGGAACGCCGCCAGGCAGACAGCAGCATCTGAGCAGAATGCAATGTGTGCGTGGGATGCATGCTAGGAACTGAGTTGAAGTGGCGTGCCGCACCAACAGCAGCACACGCGCGTGTGATGAGGGGCAGCATGTGGCTGCGGCAGGACACATGTACCCCCCGCGTGCACAGATGGCTGATAAGCCCTCCACGTGACTTGTCAGCTCGGCCAAGGCAGAGCGTGAGGCACAGCGCAAGGTGGTAGGTTGGGGGCGGGGGGGAGGGCACGGCAAATACCTCATACGACCCGCTTCTTATCGCCACCCTCTTCTTTTTGCACTACGACAGCTGTTTCCGGCCGCTGCCACAGCACCTATGCACCCACACACCCACACCCACACCCACACCCACATGCTCACACACACGCTCACACGATACTGGCCCAGAAACTGGCCCCAGGGCACGCAGCAGCACCGTTCACGCTTGAGCCACGCTTACAACACTCACTCCAGGTTCATGAGGGTGTGTGCGTGTCTAGGGGGTGTCTCACGCAGCTGCATCATGGCACAGATGAGCTCGCCAGATGAGTCCCCCAGCTCCTCCACTACTGCAGGCACCACCACGCCTTCGCCTCCCAGCCCGGCACATGTGCCCACGCACACTTTCCCCTTGCGTTTGAGCACTACAGAGTTTGGGCTGCAGGGGCCATGGGGGCGCATAGGGACAAGTGCTGGCCATGAGCTTGGGTGGGAGCTTTGGTCATCAGTGACACCAAACTCATGCCTCATGTGTATGGTAGGGGCATCAGCGAGCATGCAATTAGATCATGATGTGCACAGAGATGGTTGCCACAGTTCAACACTCTGCCTGCCTGCCCACCACCCAAGCCCACGAGCCTGCAATCCCTGCGCATGCATGGTTGCATGCCCACATCACCCATGCCCCACTCATCCAAGAGAGAAGCAACACACCGCATCACCACACGCACACAGCAACAGCACATGCGCACCTGCTCGAACAGCCACACCACTGCTTAAAGATGGCGTTAGGGTCATTTGCCGTGTTGGACTTCTTGTCATCTCTTCCCTTATGCCAACACTGCAGCGTCGTGATCTGTGCGCATGCGGTCAGTGGTGACTCATCCAGCAGCCAACGTTGGGCGTGTACGTGCCCATATCTGTTGGAGCAGGCACCTTGGCACATACTGGACATGTGTAAATCCCTGCTAGGTTTGGGCCTGGGCACGTCGGCATCAAGCTGGGTATCAGCAGCTGCCACATCTGAATCCGGCTCTCATATAACTGCTTCCAGCATGCTGACTGTTGCACAGCTTGCTGCGCAAGCGGTGATCTGGGTCGCGCACCTAGCAGCAGACTATCTATAAGATACCCTGCCCACAGCTTGTTTGACAGTAGATAGCTTGGAGGGCACGGCACATGGCAGGTGCCCCAGCATGCAGTCGGAGCACCCATGTGCCGATCGAGGCAAGAGTGTGTTGGCTGGGCCCTGGGCATATGGCGCTCGACTGCTGTGCAGGCCTCGACGCTGGTGAGGCTGAGCAGGGAAGTGTTTGTGGTCCGTGCAGCGGGAGCCTGCTGTATTCCACGGGAGGCAAGCTCTACACTGCCACGAGCATCTGCGCATGAGGAAGACAAACAGTAACAGTACTGGGCGCAGGGTGCAAGGCAACCCATCACGGAGCATGCACGGGTGCTGTGCGCGGCCAAGCAGGCTGCCAGCAGAGCAGCACAAGCCTGTCTCTGCTCTACATGTTTGTGATGCCATTAACATGCTCCTTCCCTCAGTGCGAGCACAGTGTTGCGATGCTGTCTGGCCTACGTCAGGGCCCTCCTTGCTGACATGTGCACGACCCACCTGTCTGATGACATGATGCCATGGTCAGGCATGTCATCTCCAGTGATCAGGCAGCTGCCCCTGGCGTGACCAGCACATGCAGACGTTTGTAACACAAAATGCCTGCCCTGGGTCTGCTTCGGCACTCAGAGGCATCAGGTGTGCTGACTGCGGATTACATGACAAAATGGTTCTCAGTACACACACGGCAGTTGCACATGACATACAGCGCACAATTCACACCTTATCCAAATAAAAACAAAGTGTAGGGCATCATGATGTCCTTGCATCGCGTACAGGGCAGAGCGATAGTAAAGAAATGACGTGAAAAGCAAACACAGAAGCAAACATAACAAATCGAACAGAATCACAACAAAGCCTTGCTTCCCAAACGCGTGCTCCCTGCACATTCAAGCAACTGGAGCCGCTCATCATGTCGCTCCCTTCAGCCTGCACCAAGTCGTCAAACAAAAAAGATCACGGCCTGGCGTACCAGCTGCACCACCTTGCCCATATGTGTTCACATTGCTACTCAAACCGCATGGAAGCATACCCAGCGCCTCTGCTAGAACGCATTGAAGTACGTGGTGCTCACACCTACCACCAGACACAACACCACATGTGTAGCAGCATCAAAACATTCAGACATACATGCAGCACCAAGGGGCCTTGATTGCGCAACCATAGCTACCTCCACCTGCAAGCCGGCTGTGCCTACAGCAGGCTCGTGTTCGGGGCCCTGCGATCTCCAAGCTTGTCAGTAGCCACGCACCTGCAGGCAGCAGCGGTGGTGAATTAAAAAAACAGCAAATGCACATGTCCTTTAGATGTGCAGAGCACAATAGCGGCAGTAGTGTTCAGCACTTGCACCTGACACTATATCATGCAACACATTTGCGTGCAGCTCAGAAGCACCTGTGCAAGCTCTTGTTTCAAAGTGGCGATCTCCTGCACACACGCCATCTGCTCGCGCTGCCACATGCGCAGTTGGCCGTGCAGGTCTGCAACTTGGCATTTCTGCAGATTGAACAGGTGTGCGCAAACAACCATGTACTCAGAAACTATGTCAAGGCTACGTATGAGGCAGGTTGTGACACCAGCATGCCTTCTTACCATTCGGGTGTCATGGCAAGTGCACAAAACAGAACCAGGACGAGAATACGCATCTGTCCAGAGAGAGCAAGCAGGAAGACCCAGACCCCATCCAAGCACCCGTAAAGACCCAGCCAAACCTCATACGCACCATGGATGACAGCTGTTGCTGCAGCGCCGCCACCTCAGCTTCCTTGGCGGCAAGCGCATTGCGGAGGCCAGCGACCTGTGATATGTGCGACAAGACAGCGTAGCATTGCGGCTTAATGGCGCCATCACAGATCATGTTGAAGGGCGTGATGTGCGCAGGTAATGACTCGCTTTGTGGGCGTCTGTGGCACAGGCAGGGCGCAAAGCAAACGTGCCCGCAAGCTCTGCATGCCCCACCTCCTCTCCATGCGTCACCAGCTTGGCCTCAGGGCGCGCTTGGCCAGCAGCAGCCGCGCCAGCAGATGCATGCAGGCCCTCCACCTGCAGCGTGTGTGTAGCAAGTAGGCCATGTTGCCGGACTACGGGGTACAGCATCGCATGCAGCTGTAACCATCCACAGCCACGCATGTGCCCCGCCAGTCTGTGACAGGTGTGGGTCACACAGACCAAACATGCGCCAGCACCCCACCACAAGCACGTGCAATCAAGCCACCGAAACCTGAAGTCATGCGGCGCACCTGCAGGTGCAGCGGCGCTGCCTGTGGTCGTGCAGCACCATGGGCTGGGCCGCAGTCCTTGACAGCCCCAGGGCCTGCGTTGCCCATGATTACGCCCGTGCCAGCGCTCGCCGCCATCTCCAGTGCACCGCCCATCCCGCAGCCAGCAGCCTGTGGGTGGTGGGGGTGTGGGTGATCACTGTGGCGCATGCTCAACACTGCGTTGCTCGACCTCAACCCTGCTCTTGATCAGTTGCACATGCACAGCACATGGATGCGAGCATTCAACATGCAACTCTACCCACCTGACCAACAATCGTCTGCACCGCTGGCATCCCCCACGTAGTGGGATCGATGCATGACGCATTGGTAATGACAGAGCGTGAGGCTGGCACGCGAGGTGAGAGGGGGATCTTGCTGCCCAGTGCAGCCACACAACCACCTGCGCCTGGCATAGGCATGGGGATCTTGGATAGGGCAGCTGCAGGTTCAATGGTGATGCCATCATCAGCTGCAGGGCCGGGTGCCACTTGTGCAGCAATGGCTGCAGTGGCTGCAGGTGGTGCTGAATCAGCAGGTATGCGGGATGTAGCCAAGCAGTTGTCTGAGCCTATGTCGGTTATGGCTGGTGTTGGTGCTGCCGTGAGCGCGTTGGCGGGACATGTGATGATTGTGATCCCTGTCGCAGCTGGCTCAATGCCTGTGGGTGCCGGGGGAACGGAGGGAGCGTAGGAGGACGCCACGGAGGCCAGCATAGCTGCCGATGGCACGCTGTGTCCAATCACAGCCATGGCATTGAACCCGGGAGTGTCCTGTGGCACAGCATCCAGGACGAGCGCACCAGGGGCAGCAGATGACCAAGCCCAGCGCATGAACGACCTGTGGGTCTGCAGCATAAACATATGTGAAGCCACACAGGTGAAGTTAGGACCAGTCAAGCATCAAGCATCTTTTGTAAATACCAGTGGTCAGGCGCCAGTTTAGCGGGCACCAACACAAGCCACCACAGCCTGCGCTGTGGTGGGAACTCAGATGGGGGGAATGGAACACTCTCAAGTACAGAAGCACACCTGGAACAGCTCGCTGCCGAACTCAGGCTCACTCTCCAGGTCCACCAGAGAGTGACGCACAGGTGTTTTCATGAGGCCATGGGCGGGGTGTGCGGTGGGAGAGGTTGCCTGCTCCGGGGAAGGAAGCACTGGGCCAGCGGCTTCGCCTGCTGCAATGATCGTAGGAGAATCTTGGTCAAACCAGAAGACGCTGGCTGCGATCTCTGCCGCCACGCACAACTGCCTTGCTGCTGCATGTGTCACCGGCTCATCATCTGCCTTGGCTGCAGCAGTAGCCTGACGTGCACCGTGAGGCAGTGCACATGAGGCTCTGCAAGCTGCAGGTGTGCACAGCTTGGTGCCTACTGGTGCAGCCATCGCAGGTGGTGGTGCACTGCTGGACGAACTGCGCGCGATGGTGGTTTCTGCTGCTGTGTCATCTGGGGGGAAGGCTTGCACAGTCACGTTGTGCCCCTGCCACAAGTTGATATTTGCAGGATCTGGCTGTGGCTGCTTGGGCATACAAGTCTGGGGTTGTGCGTTTTGATCACGGGGGATGGCGTCCAAACTGGCCCTCCCTTCCTGCCCCACCTGTGTGCCTGGCTGCCTTGAAGCCCTGGCTTGCACCTCGTGATGCGGACACCTGGGTGGGGGCTAGTATGTCATCCGAGTAAGCAGGCGCAATGGACGTGATAACCGGGGTGCCTCCGACCTGCTGCTCCGGCCTCGGAATCTTGGGCGAGGCACCGAAATCCTCCCCCGAAAGTTGGTCCGCGAGGCGGTCGACCGTGATGCCAGCAGCCTGGTTGAGAGCATTCTTCACACCGTTCATCAGGTTGGCTGCGTGCGCACGGGCAGAGAACAGCGTGCGGGCAGCACGGACGTCAGCGATTCAGCACAGGTGTGCACAAGTGCTGCAGACATGAGACAGCTGGCTGGACCAGCAGTTCCCCCCCAGCAGATGAAGACAGGCCCCGTCGCAGTAACCAGTGTGCGAGCACTACTACGTAAAACCTGTCCGGGGATGTGGCTGAATCCAACACCATGCAAGTAGTGGGGCCAATGGTGCCGAAACACCGTACCTGGCAAGGTTGCGCCCATGCCCTTGGCCACGGCCAGCGTGCAGTCAGCTCCAGCGGCCTGCGGCTCCGCAATCAGAGGCACGCTTCGGTCAGCTAGCACAGGGCAGGCATGATACATCAGTATCAAGCAGCACAGCGGGCAGCATCATGCATGCCGTGAAGCGACTGGCAAGGCGTGAGCGACCCACTTTGACATCACTGTGGTGCTCCATCCTCCATGTACTGAAGGGGGATGCACAGCGTCAAAGCCGAGGGACGAGAGCACGCACGAAGGACCAGACACAACGAGTTGAACAGGAAGCACTGCAGAACATTGGATCGGAAACCTGCGGCGCACATTCCAACTAGGTCCTTGGAGTGAGGTGTGAAGCGGCCAGCTTGCAATTAGGTGATGGCACGCAAGCACGCATGCATCTGCGCACATGCTGCTGCTCCAAAGCTGCTGCTGTTCAAAACCTACCTAGCACAGCGGGTGATGGTACGCACTGCACGACCCCCACACTGGCATGTGGTGATCAGTGGACACCGATGATGTCCCTGAAGCAACAGCAAACCATGTTGGAGGTTGAACGTATAGAGCATGCCAAGTGCAACTTTTTGGCATCACTACCCAGCAGGAACGGCATGCATGCACCTTTGGGCGCTGCAACATGCATGTCGTGCAGCCCAAACAGATCGGGGGCAGGCCATGCACTTCCATACCTGACATACATGGTGGGAGACGAAGCCTGAACGTGCAGGTTTGCAGCCATCGCAGAAGTCTGCAGCCATCATGATGTGCTTGGGTGTGAGCTGGCCGTGCTGCTGCCCGCAGACCACGTGCTTCTCGCTTCAGCCTTGATGCCCATGATCAGGCATCAGTGAAGGCCTGTCTCGTGCCGCATGTGTGTGAGCGGCACCAGGTGCTGTCGCTGTGAGCTACGCCGCGATCCATGAGCAGCTGTCTGATCAGTGCCTGGTGCATGCATCATTGGCATGGTGCGCAGACGCAGTTAGTTGCCCTGTGCGTGGTAATGTGTGTGGTGGCGCTTTCGTTGGATGCACCATGCAAACCGCTCACCATGCGAGCACCATCCAAGTGCTGGCACCATGTGGCCGCCGTTCACCTTCTCACACAGAACACCGCTGACAGCATCCATGTGTGCAGCTCATGTGCCTGCCTGTGTCCAACAAAACGTGCATGGTCTTGGTTGCCATGGTGGCACATGTGTCTCCGGGGCAACATAAGGCTCTTGCAGTGGTCCTGCATAGCAGCATCAGCAGGCAGCAGCGAACGATCACTGATGGGTTTACGTGGAGCTACCAATCTTCGCCAAACGACATGCATCTAAAACCTTCAATCATCATGATGCCGCACCAAGCAGAAACTGGTTCCTACATTTTCATAATGAAGGAGGACGCTTAGATAGCCCATCTTCCTGCACACCGCTGTGCCAAAAGATCGCCAAAGATCACAGCCTTGTCATGTTGCACGCTATCTATCATTAAAGCTGAAAACCAAAGCAAAAATCGGCGCAAGTGGCTCGCGAGCGGACCTTGGCAGAAAGGTGGGACTTGCTTTATGATATAAGTGGGCTTGTTATGAAACACAATAGAACTACATCGGGTTGACGTGCAACCTCTGAAATTCCAGGGCGTTATCATATGCAACAGCAACGGCCCATGTGATGTTGAGATCAGCAGCAAAAGCGCCTAACAATTGAATGACATTTACAAAGGATCTGGCCCTCGTTCAGGATGTCGGTCGGCATTACTCTGGCACGGCCACCTGCCTTTGGCAGTAGCGGCAGCAGTACGCCTGCGCGGCTGCTTTTGCTTGCCCTGCAGCATCTCCAGCTTAGTGCATGCATGTATAATGATGATTGAATCGCACTTGACGCACCCCACACATCCATGCATAAGAATGTGCTGCACCTGAAGCGCTCTGTTCATCTCTGCATCAACACGCACTCCAGTCCTGCCCGCATTGAGAAGTCATATTGCCCATCATCCCTCTGTTCCCTACTACTCACTCATCCTCCTCATCACCATCCTCCTCCTCCTCTTCACCCAGCGCTACTGAGGCCATGTCACCGCACACCTGCTCCAGCCCCACCACTGCCGCCCTACCCATCACCCCCGCCTCTTCTTCAGCCTCTGCCAGCCCCAGTGCCGCAGCTGCCTCCACCTCCTCAGCCGCCCGCCGCGCACGCGCCTCAGCTGCCGCCACTGCTACTGCCTGTATGTCCGCCACCTCGGCAGCAGAGAGTGCTGCCACCACTGCAGCGGCCGCCGCAGCACGCACTGACGTGCGGCCGGGCTGAGTCTCCAGCACCCACCTACACCACGCGCGCACCTGCCGCACGGCATGCAGGATCCCACGCGCAAGCGCAAGCGTGGGGGTTGGTAGTGTGGCATTGAGGGAGCCACATATTTGCAGCAGCCGCTGCAGGCATGGTCACACGCACCCACAACATGCACCAGACTGCACTGGCCCCATCAGCCATCCCCCTCACCGCGGCATACTCACGGCCCAGCGCCTCCTCCATGGCATCCCATGCGTTGCGGCCGCCACTGCTGCTGCGCCGCACCTCGTCACGCAGCCACGGGCACGCGTCATGCAGGCGCGCCAGGTCCACCAGCGCACGTGCCACCAAGCCAGGGGCGCGCGCACGCAGCCCGGCCGCTGCAGCAGCCAGCGCGGCAAGCGCACGTTCTACGGCCACCACAGGCCCTGGACGGGGCCGCAGCATGGCGAGGTCGCTGGGGTCGGCGCTGGCAGGGGGCCTGCAACAATGTGGGTGATGCAGCCCGTCAAAGGTGGTTGTGGTGTTACAACAAGCATGCCCTGCACGCCAACAAACCCCCTGCGCTGCATAGGTAGATGACCAATCCCTCGTGCTGATAAGCAGCAGCAGCACAAACCAGGTCATGCAAACTTGTGTGATCGGGAGGCAATGAACGTGGGATGACATGTATGTGCACACTGCCGCACACCCTCACGCACCATGTCATCTTGTTACCCACATACGCGATGTGTAACGGCAAATCCTGCGACACAACACTGCACACTACACCCGCAGCCTCAGCTGCAGCTCCACTGGTGCGCAGCAGTGAGGGCGCAGCAGATGTGGGCCACGTAGCCATGGCACTGCCAAGTACGGGGCTGTGCACCATGGATGCGCCTGGCGTCAACCCCAGCCCAAAGGCTGAGCTGATGCGAGAATGTCCATCGCTGCCATGTGTGCTGCTGGCCACTGGAGGGCTGGGGGTGGATGGTGTTGCCACACGGCCCGGTGCAGTCACAGAGGCGGGGGCCAGGGCAGTGGAGGCAGGAACTACAGCGGCTGGTGCAGCTGCAGCCGCGGCAGGGATGCGGGACGGCACCGGTGCCCCATGCGCACGCAGCGCCCGCTCCAGGCGTGCGATGTGCTCCTGGGGGCGTCAAGAGCGGGGGTGATGTCCAGCAAGGAGTTGGGCCAGCGGCAGCAAAGCATATGACATGCGTGTGGGTTGAGCCCAGGGTTGCACCAGGCCATGACTTCCACCCCGCTGCTGGTAGCCGTCAAGCAACTTGTCAGCACTTTCTCAAGGTATAACGCATGCCCCTTTGCGCCCTTGAACTCCCCAATCACAGGCCCACATGGCCCCAGAGTTGCTACAAATCCCGTCTGCACAACCTGCGCGTGTACCCGCTCCATACCCTTGCCCAATGACTAAAACACACACACACACACACACACACCAGAACTGAGCATGTCTGTGAAACCACTCCTATGACTGCATCAGTTGGGTGAGTTGGTGAGCGCAGGTTGCAGCTGCGTCGTCCACGGAAGGAGTGACAGGTTTAGTGCATGGCCCAAGTAGTGTAGTAGTGGCAATGTGGCACACACAGCGGGTGTGAAAATGTGCTCTAAGCGGCCAACCCATGGCTGGAACCATGTTGTCTGCTGTGCCCCTGCTCCCCACACCTCTGCCGCCATAAGCGCAGACCGCAGGGAGGCCGCCTCTTCTGAGGTGCGCTTCAGGTGTGCCAGTGTCGCCGCATCCATGTCCACATTGACCGACACGCACGAGCGCACGCGTGATGCGCGCGAGATAAAGCCCAGCGACACCTTGCTCTCATCTGCATCTGCAGCTGCGGGGCTGATGCACCCGATGAACAGCGTGCGTGCGTTGCCCCCCAAGCCAGCCTGTGCGCGTGGCGAGAGTGGGTGCGGGTGTCAAGATGAAGTTGTGGATGTGCTGTGTGCGCATCTGAATAGATGTGGTATGTGCATGCGTGCGCTACAGGATCGCTCACATAGAGAAGGCGCGAGTTCAGATCAGCTGACCAAGCTGGACGTGGTGCATGCACGGCACACAAGACTCATGACACTGATGGCCACCCATCCGGCCACCCATCCAATGCAGCCAGTGGCTCGTAAACCAATGCGCATTGAACACATCCCACCACCAACACACTTGTGTGATGAACGTGAGAACGTGCGTGCGGTACACCACATGCATGTGCTTCAGGATCTGATTGACCACTGCGCCGATGGCCATGTTGCCTAAGTTGATCTGGACAGCCTGTCCAACAGCTGTGCGGCCGGTTACACCACTGCGTGCGAGCCGCTCGCTGCCGGCAAGGTCGCAGAGATGCAGCTTGGCAGTGGTGGGTGGGGGTGGGGGGCTGCCGGCAGCCGGGGCTGGGCCCTGGACCGTGATGAACAACGTGAAGACCAGATGTGTGCGGGAAGACCTGCAGGGTGGCAGCAAGCACGGCATGGTGCGAGTGTGCAGCAGGGTCCCATGTGTCAACCTGCCACACATACAGCAGGCCACGTGCTTCGGCCGATACCCAGGTGCTGTGCCCCCATCACCCCAGACACCACAGCCGCTCAACACGTCAGAAGCTCACTGTGTGTTCATGGCTGTAGCCGCCACCTCCCGCGCCTTCATGGCCCGCCCCACAACCTGCAGCAGCTGTTCAGGGCTGCCCACTTCCACCAGGTCTGCGCTAGGCACCACCACACCCACGCCGCCCTTGCCGCTGCATGCGTCCACGCTCTTGTCCCCGCGCGTTGCCAGCAGGTCATGCAGGTCGCTCAGCCCTCGCTGCAGAACATGAGTGAGTCAGGCGGCGATCAGCAAAGTCAGGAGGGGCACTGCATACGTGCCTTTTGGTCCCCTGCCCACGTGCCCGGTGGCCCAGCTCGGCAGCTCTGTTTTTGGGCATACGTGCCGCAGGGGTGTTGGCAAGAAAGGTGTAGCGCTCCTGTTGGTGACAGTTTCCAAGACGAGCATGCATTCGCCAGCAGGTCATGCCAGACCCACATGCAGCTACATTGCCTCCAGTCTGTCTAGGTCACTCTCAGTCCCTCTGCTGTCTCCATTGCCAGTCATGAGTCCCCCAGCACCACACCTCTGCTGCGACCAGCACACACGACTGCATGCGCAGCACAGGTGCACCAGCATGAACACACAACAGACGACACACACTCACCCCCAGCACTTCCAGGCACTGCGCCTTGACGACCATGGCACACTTCTTGACCTTGGCCTGCTCAAACAGCCGAAATGCAGTCAGCTTGACCAGTGAGTCAGGGCCATCCATCATCAGGTACGTCTTGCCGCTGCCCGTTTGTCCGTACATGAACACACAGCCGTTGTACCCTGTATGCAGGCGCGCAAAAACACTTGCGCATCTGCGCAGCCGCATCACGCTGTGCTTGGCCATGGCTGTGGTGAGCGCACGTGGGTGGTGACGGATGCGCCCCTGGACATGCATCACAACATACAACTGCAACTCCATGCATCGCATCTGGTGGTGGATTTCCACAAGTAGAGCAAGGAACCTGTATGCAGCTTGCTGATAGCTTGCCAATGGTATATATGATTGCCTCATCAGCGCTGCATGCCCAGCAGCACCTGTCAATTGTCCATCCCGGGATACCTACCCAGCAGCGTGTTGTCCACAATGTCCATCATCTCCTGCTCAAACAAGAGGTTGGATGGCATTGCTTGCTCCACATCGCCGTAAGATGCGCCCCACCTTGTTGAAGCGCTTGCCACCAAGCTCCAGACCCTGTGGGCAGGCATGCAGGCGTGACGCACCAGCGGCACGCAGCCTCATCTGGCCGATGCGATCATAACCGATGTACGTGCTGATCTGGATGGTGACTGTTCGTCGGCCTTCTTGATGAACATGCATGGTCTTGAGAACGATTAAACCTACCCATGATCCGGGCCCATGACTCCCCAGGCACGCTCACCATCTTGCTGACTGTGTCCAGTACCCCGCATGCTGCGCGTGGCGCGGCTTTGGGCAAGGACCGGACATGGACGCAAGTTCGGATATTCCGCGGGCTTTCCATCGCAGACACGCTGTATCAGCACTACTAGCAGGCATGTGCGTCACCTCATACCCAAGCGCACAACCCTGCTCAGTCAGATCACTGGACCTGCTCACATTCGAACTAGAAGAGTACGAAGCAGATGCAAACTCGAAGAAGACATAATAATTTACTAGGCTACCTAAGCTTCGAACTCTTCGGTGACAAGCAGGTAGAAGTGTGGGTGCTCCCGCTTGTGGCACGGCATGGTGACATTGTGGATGGCACAACTGAAGGGTCTGATGCTGCAATGCTGCGCCTTGGGCCTTGATGAGCCTTGATGTTTCTTTCATTTCAAACACGCATGCCACATACACAGATGCATCCAAGCAAGTTCCCAGGTACGGACAGGGTGCGTGGTGGTGAGGGTGGGGGGGGGGGGGCCACTGCGGACAGCATTGTATGCATTCTGACTGGAAAGAACCAGCTACCCTGCATGCACACTCCAAAGCACTCCTGAACGCGCGCGTGCCTCAGCAGCATCCACGTTCTGCTTGATGCACCATTTGTGCCACAAGCCACACCTAACACGCCACGGCCATACATGCTGTGCCGTGACCGGACATGCCGTGGCTTGCTTGCAGGCAGGATGGAAAACATCCACTGGTACATTTGTTTGATGAACATGTTGGTGTCACAGGGCCGAAGGGCCACATATGCAGCAGACCCGGTGCTCATGGCAGCTCTCACGCGATGCTGCAGCGGCAGCCAGCAGTCTCATCCTCGACATCAGCGCGGGACATGTTTGATGCAGCAGCAGCCTGCGCTCGCATGTGCACGCACCAAACCCGTGTGGTCCTTCCAGCATGTGTCAGCAGCTCAGCACATCATCCCAAGCCTCCCGCTTGCTGTGCAAATCACCCATCCCTGCACATCTGTACTCACCTGCGGCACTGTGCGCGGCATGTCATCAGCTGGCGCTGGCAAACGCTCCTGTGCCGGGCTGCCCACCTCCCTGCCGTCGCCACCACCATCGCGGCTCAGACTGCCACTGCCAGTGCTGCCGCCAGCACCAGCGCTGCACACAGCACCCATGACTGTGCTGGTGATGGCCGCATCTGTGCTCGTGCCTGTGCCCGCATCTGCCACAGCAGGTGTGATAGTGCTTGCAGCAACACCCACACTTGCGCCTGGCTCGACTGAGCCATGCTGCAGCAGGAGCAGGGAGCTTTGCACTGGAACAGGCACACCGGCCAGCACCGATGCTGTGCCGTCAGCTGCTGTGTGCATCTGACTGGCAACCACTGCCACCGGCCCCCCCTGCTGCGCCAGCATCTCCGCGTCTGTGGCCACCACCACCTGCTGCACCTGGAAATTGTAGGTGGGCAGCGATGCATGCATGCATGGCGATGGTATGCGCAACCAACACAGCAGCGAAGTACCTGCAGCTTGTTGCTTGAAAAGGCACGTGGTGCAGCTGGTGCAGGGCAGCAGTGCAGCAGGCGCCCCAACCCACCCCATCCACACACCAGCTGCACCAGCTCGGGCCGCGCCACCAGAAGCTGGTGTGTGACCAGCAGCTGATGTGGGTGCAGGTCGGCCAGGGTGGTCCCGGAGGGCGCAAGCGCCAGCAGCATGCGCTCGTGGCGGTCCCGCCAGCACAGCACTGCGCGGCCATCTGGTGACACGTCCACGCGCGGTGTCTCGTCCGAGCCGTCCAGTGTGTCAGAGCCGGTCAGGCACGCCAGGGGCTGGCTCCCCAGCGGCACCTGCCCCTTGAAAACATGGAATGCCACCTGGGTCGGCATGACGGTTGCAGTCATCAGCCATCACACTTTGCAGGTGGAAACACAGCAGTTTACAGAGTACTCCCCACACAGCCATAGGTTCAAGCAGCAGCCTGCTGATGCCGCTGACCAGCCAGTCAGCCGTCCAGCCATCACTTCATCATCAGCCAGTCAATCAGCCATCCAGTCGGTCCCTCAGTGAACCGGTTGGTCAGGACAGTGAACATACCACCTGCCGCTGGTATGACCAACGACATGGTTGCGCAGAGCCGATACGCTGTGCAGGCGCACACCATACCCAATCATGACGCAGCTCCCATGCGCCACACACCTGGTCACCAGTGCCACCGACCACCCTGCTTGCGGTGACCAACACGCGCGCCTCGCCGTCCGTTGCAACCGCGTGCAGCGTGAGGTGTGGCGGAAGCGCTGCTGTGTGGATCGACAGCTGCGGCTGCAGTTGCAGCGAGTGTGCGCGCCGCTCCTCCTTGAAGAGCAGCCTCTGCAGTGATGAGGCCAAGACGGGGCAGCAGCAGCATCGAACCATCAAGAAGATGGGCTGATCAGGGTCAACAGAAGTGCGTGCCCGTGGCAGTGTGGGGGCATGTCAGGCAGCAACCACCCAAGACACCAGTGGCCAGCAGCCAGACCGACACAGCACATACAATGCCACTCATCCCCTTGCTGTCCCCCAAGAACACACATACATGCCTGCTGTGCGTGGTGCAAGCCTGATTTCACAGTACACACTCCGGTGCAAGCCTGATTTCACAGTACACACTCCCCCACACGAACCGCACCTGCACGCTGCCCACCCTGCCCACAAACAGCGCAATGCCATCAGCCGCCAGGCTGCCGCACAGCGCCTCAATTCTGCTCAGCCCACACTGCTCGTACACCACCTGAGCCACAGGCAGCTGCGGCACGGAGGGTCCTGTGGCAGCAGCGGCCGATGCAGCAGGCAGGTGCGCCGCCTGTGGAATGAAGGCAGGTGCGAAGGCATGGCAGCAAGGCTTGCTTGTGTGACCTTTGCTGTGCACAAGCCAGGCCTCTCTCTACCTCATCTTGCAGGCTGCTTCCCAATCAAGCATGCCTGCCTGCCCTGTGCAGAACATGCCGCCCTGGCGATGGCACACTTGGTGCTTCCATGATCAGTTGCTGGCGGGCCTGCACCGCCCACTGCACCAACAAGAGCGGTAGCCCCAGTCCTTATCTATCGCGCACCATGATTGCTTTGTTCTCTTCATCTGGCACAAACACGTGCCAGGTGCGTGCTCCCTTCACCATGAGCAGCGGCCCGCAAGGCTCGTGTGGCAGGCTGAACAGGGCGTCCTGCTGACCTGTATGTGTGGACGAGCCGTGTGGCATTTGGACTTAGGCGAGCATGGCCATGGGGTGCATGCAGCACGTGGGCTGGTGCCGGTGCACAGGCAGGCTGAGCTGTGCATGAGGTGCGCAAGGTGCTGGCAGACAAGCAAGTGTAGGGACCCTGAGGACTGTGGCTGTGCACCTGCCCCCTCCCCCCCCCCACACACACACACACCCCTGCTGGGTTGTCTGCAGTTGTGCAGCACATCAGGCACCTTAGGGTCATGTCCTCGCGCTCATGTAAGCACTGCACTGTGACCAGAGCGCAGCACCAGCCCCTAGGGGCAACAGCTGCACAGTCCACCACCACACCCTCCTCCTGGATGTTGTCGTGCGACAGTGGCACGCGCACCACCATGTCGCGATCAGCCAGGGCCTGGATGAGCTTGAACACCGGGCGCACGCCACCAGCCTGTGCGGGGAAGAGTTAGGTTGCACACACATGTCATGAGAGCCAGCTGCAGCGGGGGCCATGATCTATCGCCCTGCATGCAGCTGTCAGCCGTCGCTGAGCCAGCGCATGGCGCTCTGCCTCACATGCCAGCCCCTCAGCGCATGCATGCGCCACCCGCCCCATGCATGGACATGCACGCACCAGCAGCAGAGGGTGTGCGCAGTCCAGGGGCTGCCCCAGTCCTACCATTCGGCCAGTGTGCAGCGACAGGGACATGCGGGCCGCATTTGCCTCAGGGACAGCGGCGCCCAGCACACCCTCCCCGCGCAACATCACCACTCGCGCGCCAGGGGGCCCTGCTGCTCAGGGGCATGCATGCCAACAATGCATCCAGGGGCGCCATGCGCATGGCGGCTGATCAGGCCCCACAGCCTATGTCTATGCCACAAACTCTGTGAGCAGCACGTGATGGCAATGCGTGTTGCACACAACTGCCTGCGTGGCTACTACTGGTGCGGCCCTGAAACAGCAGCAGCCCCCTCGATCAGGCACCAGCCCACCCTCGCACCACGCAGCTTCCCCTGCTGCACATCCATGAAGCCAGGCATCAGAAGCTCTGTTGCACACATCAGCTCAATGCTAACCCAACCCCTCCTTGAACGATCTCTGCTGCTGTGCACCTTGGAACGAGCGGCCTGGCTAGCTATCCAGCCCGTGCCAAAACGCTGTGGTGCGTCTTGAAATTCATCATAGCAAGCACCGTGGGCTTCGCGGGCTGCGTGTGATGATGGATGTAATCTCACGTACTAGAAACAACCTGCTGCTGGACCATTGAATTTAATACCTGTAAACGAGGCACGTAGTGGATTCCCCGGCTGAAGGCCCAACCCCTGAGCATCGGCAGCTTACCAATATAATGTACTTTTGCATATAAGCATACTGAGACGATAATAATTTTAACTGATGACAGGAAAGTCACAACCGATGAGGCCAGTCATCAACACAACGAATGGCAAACGGTCAGGTGGCCCCTTCGACTCCCTTGCCACGAGTTAACTGCTTGCTGTTAACTGCTTGCAGTGCTCCCACACCGCATCTGCTACGTTTACCACATGCCATTGCTGTACGAAGCTGCGTTGGAAGGCACGCACAGGGGCTGCTCCATGATGCAAGCACGTCCGCGCACGTCCATGGAGTGACGGTTTGCAAGCATACAATCGAATGCGCACATGATTGCAGCATCAGCGACACCACCTGAGCAAGCCATACCATACACCATACGCAACTCCATACCATACGCCATAACCATACGCCATACCATATGCCATACTATACTTTGACCTGCATGTCACCTGTGTGGGTGCCTGGGCCTGAGCTAATCCTCGGCCCACACCACGTACTTTGTGCTTATTCTGGCCAGGTACTTGAGTGTGCTGAAGCAACCACGCACAATGAACACGAGGCACACACAAACGGCAGAAGATATGCCACAGGCATACACATGCTATCATGTACAGGCAATCTGACCTGACCTACATCACAGCAGCGCACAGCGGCCAGGTACACAATCTTTCTCATCATATAACAGGGGAATAACACAGCAGCTTTCGGCTGCTTGCTGCTGCTGCTCATTTTTCACATCCAAACTGCAACAAGCGCTGCGTGCAGGGTGCCGACACGCGCACAAGCCTTCTGCACCAGCACGAGAGCCTGCCGCACTGTCGCAGGCAGCACACCGCCCCAACATGTATGAGCAGCAGCAACACGGCAAGCGCAGCATGATCCAGCACTCCCACGTACAGCTGTGCGGCTGTCCAGTGCCCCTAGCACTTTGCCACCCCCACCCTACACGCCGCCCATCTCCTCGTCTCCGCCGCCCATCATCAGCCTGCCTGCCCCCTTGTGCACAAGCAGTGTGGCGGTTGAGGGCTGCGCAACCCCCACTGCCTTGCCCTCCTCTCCTGCCTTCTGCTTCTTGGTGAATGGTGCCAGCTGGGCCAGCCCCGCGAACTTCTCCTTGACTGCACTGGTCACCTTCCCCAGCTTGCCTGGATGCATTCAGGTGTGAAGTACAGGATGTGGGTGGGGTGGACGTGCAGCCTTACCGGGTTAGGGTTCAGGGTTTAGGGGTTTAGGGTATAGGGGTGTAGGGTTTAGGGGTGCAGGGTTTAGGGGTGCAGGGTTTAGGGGTTTAGGGTTTAGGGATTTAGGGTTTAGGACGCACACATCAATACCCGAACGCAAGAAGCCGTAGGCCACAGTACACAGTGCACAAGCAATACATGCAACAAGGACTGGGCGGCACAGGCGCTGCTGTGCAGCATGTTGCTGTGTACTTGCGTGCGCGGTTCTGAAGTCCAAGCAATGTGCATGCCATGCACTGCACACATCCAAGCATGCATCTGGTGAGGCCAATGCTGTTTTCCCCCTCACCCTTGGACTTGGGGGTGGCTCCACGCATGCCAGGGGGCGGTGTACCAGCCATGCCAGATGAAGAACCGCGGCCTGCATCCGGCAGTGAGCAAGTAAGACCATCAGCACCAACAGTTGGTGTATTGGGAGGTCAGATGTGCAGGTGAAAGCTTCAAGCGCCTGCCTGATCCTGTTGCAGCCCCAACACCAGCAAAGGCTGCTGCAGCACGCAGGTGCGTTGCCATGCACTGTCATGGCTGAACCAGCGCTGTGAGATGCTGATGCGCCATGGCACGCCACAGGGCAGGCACAAGCATCACACACACAAGCCGAGCACAATCTAAGTGCATGTATGCATGTGCAGGTGGCGAAGGAGAGGCGCACCGTGCAGCACAGATGCAGCGCGGTTGGTCATTGGCGATGTTGGCATGGCGCAAAACACTGCGCATGATGAACAAGGCGTTAACAGGGTTTCCAGGCCCTTAACCGTCCAGTGCTGTGCGGCACAAGCAAGAGCAGCAGCAGCAGCCATGGCTGTACCTTGAAAGCCTATTCGGTGCAGCAGGCACATAATTCACCTGGTGCCGCGAGGCCCGTGGCGTGGTTGGTCTGCCATTCGCTGCCACCTGCTGCCATGGGCGAGGGAGCGGGTGGCACTGCCGGCAGGGCCATGGCCTTGGGAGCCAGCAGGTGGCCTGTGAGTGGGGTGCAGAGTCCATACGTAATGGATGAGCAAAGATAGTAGCATGGTTTGAGGACACACTGATGGATGCGCAGATAGATGGATGGGTGAAGAAAGAGACGAGGAGCTGTGCAGGCCAACGAGGCGCAGATGGCCGCTCGCTGCGGCGGATCAAGTCATGCGGCAGTCATGTGTGCACATACAACTGCAGTCATGTAAGCTTGGGAGCTGGTGAGCTGAGGTTTGCATGATCATGTCCATTCCAAAGGCTACCACCAGCATGAAGCATGAAGCAGCGGTGCAGGTAAGCGCCATGTACCCCCCACCTGCCGCTGGAGAGTCGCAGGGCGCTGGTGTGCTGCCTGGGGCGAGCTTGAAGGTCTTGAACCTGTGTAGTGTCCCATCCGCCATGCATGGTGCGCTTCAGCGACAATCAGTGGCAGGCGTTGAGGGGGGTGCAGGCAGGGTCTGGGATGTGTGGTGGTAGGTGGCGGTGCAGTTGGTAAGGTGCGTGATTGCTGCTAGGGCTGGGGCCAAGACAGCCAGGATACACGCATGCATGCAGCTGGCACATGCCCCCGCACGTGGTATGAGCGTGCTGCAGCAGCTCATTGGCCTTGCTTGGGTGGTCGGCTGCCACCACGTCGATCAACATGTTCAGGAGCCCGTGAAGGCTCCAGTTGTCCGCTTCAATCTCCAGCTGCCGCAGCTTGACGCTGGACATGTCGTCCTGCAGCTCCGCTATGTCGCATGCCATTTGCACCGACACAGCTGCAGCCAGCCACTGCACGGTGCACGTGCATGGCACAGCAGCACACACCATGTCACACAGCAGGCCAGCTAGGACAGAGCTGCCAGTAGGCAATGATTGCACTGATTGAGTATGCAGCTCGGTGCAGCCCTGCGCTGTTCGGGGCCCTATCCACACCACCTCACCGTGCCCTTCAGCAGGTAGTTGGAGGGCAGCGGCAGTGGGGTGGCCAGCGGCACGCCACGAGACGCAGTAAAGGACATCACGGAGAGCTCGCGGGCGTGAGTCAGGTATGCGGTCAGGAACGCATACGTTTCTGCGGATGCCTGCGCGCGCTCCTTGCTGCCCGTGGCTGCCATGACCCGCGTCTCCACCAGGCAGATGCGCTGACTGAGGAATTCATGTGGGTTTGCGCCAGGAGGGGGCAGCAGCAGGTCCCACACATGGCACATCAGGTCCACGTGGTACCACGCCATGTCGTGCGCGTATAGTGACATGGTGGTTGGCAGCTCTGGGCATTGGCCACCTGTGGCGATGAGCAGGGGCACCAGCGCGCTGTACCCCTTCTGATCCGCCACCTCCTTTGGCTCCGGGTGATGGGTGGGATCCAGCAGGTACTCGATAACATCAGGCGCATCAGCCTGCAGGTGCATGGGGCAGCAGTGGCCACAGTATGTTCGTGCCAGCTGGCGACAGCTAGGTGCTTGCTGCATGGGCTTGACCAGCAAGGTTGACTGCCGGAAGGGGGCAGGGACCAATCTTGGACGCCCCAAGAAGGGACACATTCAAAACAGCTGCTGCCATCAGTATAGCTGCAGGCATATGCAGGCAGCAGCTGGTCAGCAGCAGGCAGTGAACCCACCTGCTGATCGAGATAGTGCAGCAGCTGACGCACTCGAGGGGGCATGTGGCTCAGGCGCGACTTGTTCTCGCGCGCCCAGCGCTTCAGGTACAGGCCCAGCTCCAAGCTCGGGCCCTTGGCCATCTTCAGCCCGGTGAACATGCCCCCCAGCATGACCGGGATGGGTGCCTGGCCCCTGGACGGATGCCCACGGAGCGCTCGTGTCAGCGCCACTTGAAGTGTGTCCACTGCACCATACTCATCATCCTGCGCACGAGGTCCAGCATACACCATCATCAGTACTGACTGCATTTCCAGGGCGCAGCAGATAGGCAAACAACAACACACCTCATGTACGGCGCTTAATTCTTCTACAAGCGCTTTGACGCGCTTGGACCCCCAGAACGCCAAGGCGTCCAACACGGTCAACGCCGCCTGGCACAGAAGATTTACGGTTGGGGCGCCGCTGCCCTCCATGGTGAGCAGCACTCTGTGATGAGAATGCCGAGCAAAAGAGCAAAAGCCGTGTCACACAATCTCATGCAAGTGCTATGCGGCATGCATGCATGATTGGTTCTGCTGCGCGCAGGCCAGTGCATTGGGTCATTGCCTGCTTGTTTGGATTACACAAAGCTTGCCATGCGCCCCCATGCCCACTCACCACAGCATGATTGATGTCCTGGACAGACACAGCAATGTGCGATTCGTGGTGCATTGGTGGCAGCATGTGCTGCACGGCTCCTTTGATGAACCAGCCATGTAGACGAAGGATTGCCAGGTCCACACCGCTGATTGATGCAGCAGCCATCACATTGCCCTGCACATGTCGCATGGGTGGCATGGCAATGAGCCCCTGGACCACACCCATTCCAGTTGAAGATGTGTTCCATGGGATAATTGCTGAACCCTGACAGAAGGACTAGAGATGAACCATCAAGGATTCCAGAGCTGCCATGAGGTGCTGCAAAAGCAATCCAACACTCTGCATTGACAAAGAAAGCCTTCACTGATGCTCATGTGTCCCAGCCCGGCAGGCTACCCACTCACAAGAAATTATTCCTGCACATCGTGCACACCAATCCATCTGACATGCACACACCTACAACACATAGCTGACAAACTGGGGCTGGATGATGGCCCTGCTGGCCAGCAGGCGGGTAGAGGCAAACCACGAGGAGCCGGTGGCACTGACACCTGCGCCAAAACAAGCCGCTTGCCCACCACCATGGAAGCCTTGGCGGTAAGGGGGGCGCGCATGGGGCGGGGGGAAGGGGGGCATGGATTAGTGAGCAGGTGGCGGGGTATGAGGCCGTTTCGTACTGGCTTTTCTCATGTGGCTGTCAGCTCATGTTCCTATCACGATGTGCCACTTGACCTTTACGTGCAGCAGCTGGCTGGTGCCTCAGGTGTACTGCGTACCACCCAGCATCTAGTTACGTCCCCACAGGCAAAACAAGTTGTTACAGTATTTACTGTCGAGATGCTGCATTTCCTCTCAATCATCCTTCTCTACACCACACTGGCCAGGCATGTGGCATGCCAGGTAGAGTCACTGCAGCCAAGCTGTGCAAGATCACGTCAGGCAGCATCAGCCCAGATGCTGTGCGGTTTGCCAACTGGGCGTCGATGCCCTGGGACCTTGTGAGCACCCCCGCCTCAGGCAACAGGATGTGGTCAAGCAAACGGCTGGCACCTCGCATCAAGACGAATACGCCACCAGATATCTGGTGTCAACCTCATAACTCTGCTTTGCTTCTACTCAATACATGGTAGCTCAGCCTAGACCTGACAGCTTGAACGTGGCTCCCCTGCTACCCCAGCCACAGCGCCATGCTCATGGTGCCCAACATACGCCGCTGTTTGCTTGACCTCGAGCGCTCAGAAACATGTACAGCCCCTTACTCGCAAAGCCTGTTCAGGTGCATGCAACACCACACCTGCCAGCGCCATGGTGGAGGTGAGCAGCTAGCAGTTGCAGCTGGTTTCAGCCAGAATCCATGACGTTCAGCTTGGCGAGGGCTCCCTGTGCTGAACAATGTCACAGGCACTGAGACCCGCCTCCATGGCTGGCTGGTTGCATTTGCAACTCCCAGTTTAATGTGTGGCCTTCATGACCAAGGCGCGGATGCAGCCCATCACCACCACATCCGTGAAAGTGCTTGGTGCCTCTGCAGGGGTGGGCGCAGGTACAGGCCAGCGTGTGCGTGGGTGCACGTTGCGAAGCAATGATTGTCATCGCATGGCGGGACAAGGCTGTGGCCTCACAACGCCTCATAACCACCTGACCCCCTCCTCACCCAGCATCTTTGCAGTGCCAGTGGGCTTCACGAGGTGCGCAATGTCCTTGTCCACTATAGTGATGGGCTTTTGGTGCTCCGGTGACCACACCGCAACCTGCGGCATCATCACGCTGCCCTTGCCGGATTCGAAGGCAGCCCGCAGCAGCCGCACCACAGTTGATGGCTCTGGCCCGACAGGTGGCCGCACCACCACCAGCGCAGTGCTATCCCCCACCAGACTCATGCCATGGCTTGTCAGCGGCACGTAGTACAGCGCAGGCAGTGCCACCGCAGCCGCATCCTCCGTCGTGTGCGTGGTGCAGACACAAAAGATGCCGGGGTCATCAGGTCGCACACCCAGCGCGCCCATGAGCTGGATGTCGCTGCGCATGTGCGTGAACATGGCCTGCAGGCAGCGGGCCAGCCAGAACGCGCGCGACATGCAAGCGTCCACGTGCGGCAGCAGGGCCGCAGCTGCATCACCACCCAGGCCAAAGCACGCCGCCAGTGCCTGGCTTACGCCAACGAAGCGCCCTTTCTTGCCGCTGCCCATGTTCAGCTTGAGTGTGCGCCCCAGCACGTCCTGCTTGTGATAGGCAGGTAGACAGGTGGGTGTCAGCAGGAGGAGGGGGTCCAAGGGGAGACGAGTGAGAGGGTACACACAAGCACATACATACGTGCCATGGCTACAATCGATGTGGCCTGCCCACAACACAAATGCACACCTGTGTGCCTGAGGTCAGGTGGATGTATGTGCCTGCTTGCTGAAGAAACTCCACCAGCTGGGATGGGAGGGGAACGGGCTTCATCTGGCAGCACATGCCCTGCAGCTTGACCAAGTGAACTTGTGTGATGCCTGATCATACTGAAGGCAGTATCCTGCTTTTCTGTCCCGCCTCTTCCCCCCCGGCCCCCCCTTCAACCCTGTTAACTAACCCCGCCGCCACCACCACCACCACCACCACCGAGCATTAGGATCAGGCTGCATTGTGGGTGCTATGTTGCAGGTAGAAGCGATCAGCTGCGCACCTGTAGCACCTGTTCAGGACCTTGGTAGTCCCGCTCCTCCCCCTCAGCTGCGTCAGAACCAAGGTCAGCAGCAATGGACAGCCTCGCCTTCTTTGGAAGCCCGTTGCGCGCAAGCGTCTGCATTTCAAAAGTGTCTAGCATGAGCATGCATGTGCATGGCTTCGGCGCAGCAAACAGCACCAATGCATCCACATCCGCACACACCCCGCCAACAGGCACTTGTGCACACACCACACACATGTGCCGCACCTGCCGCCCTGCCAGGTCTATGTCCCACTGTGCACCACTGCCGTTGCCCTCAACACCATCTGTGCAGCCTGGCTCCTCCTGCTCTTCCTCCCGCACGCGCTTTGCGCGCGTGGTGGTGCAGGGGTGGCGCAGAGCAAGCTGCGGCCAGCAGGCAGGTGTGTGGTTGTACTGAGGACAATCAGTGTGCAGGGGCCGCTGGGATAGCCTTGAATGCCAGGAAACCGATTGGCTATGTACTCGGCTGCTGTGTTGCATGCATGCCACCCCACAGCTTAGCATGTTATTGAGTATGAATAATTTGCGGAGGACAAGCAAAAGCACAGTTACATCAGGCCAGAAGGTTATCATATGTGCGGGCTCATGCTTGCTTGGCACCATGGTGCAGGCACGAGAGCACGGCATTACGATAAACAGTGTAGTGCAGCCAAGGGACAGTGCGCTGAGCTGCAACCAATATTGCACAAAAACAGCCCGCAAGCAAAATGAACAGAGTGCAGCTCGTCGCTGTCGATGGTCAGAACTGGTGTATCAGAGCAGGCATGTAACCCTCTCAACGCTTTTGTGACACCAGGGCCAGCCAAGACTGATAAATACCCATGCACCTCTGCACATAATTACTGCCCGACAGCAACAAACCCGCAGCTCACAATCAGCTGCAATACGTATATGACCACTGTTTGGTCTTGATCCCTTGCAGTGCCGCACCTTGCTGCCGACCACCAGCGACGCAGGCGTGCCATGCACCACAGCGCCAGGCGTGGCTTGTCCTTGTGACTTGGGTGTCGTACCCTGCAGCCTGCGTTGAAGCTACGATATGCATGCAACCAGCACAGAACAGGCCGTGTTAGGCACATAGGACACGTGTGTGAGAAGCTGGGGCACCAATGGTCGCAGGGCACGCAGCACCCTGACCAACTGCCTCGATGGTGTGTTCACATGACACGTGGCTGCTTGAAAATGGCCACCCTGCACCTCACCGTGCGTGGATCTGACTTGGTGGTGTGCTGTGCCCCCTGCCTGCTGCTTGTCCTGTGAGACGCTGCCGCTGCGCCAGGAGGTGTGTGCAGCACATGCTTCTGTGCTGCTGCATGGTTGCCGTCGCACTGGTCGTCACTGGACTCAATCACCACCGCGTCTCCCACTTCAGGTGCCTTCACCTCCCCCATCCCTGAGCCCGCATTGCCACCAGGCACCACATGCGCCTGCGACCCACACCAGGCAGCGTGGGGCATCGAGTGTGTGTGGTAGCATGCAAGCACATCGACGCGCAAGATGAATGCACTGTTCGCAGCCCAGCGCATGGGGTGACCACCAGCACTGTAGTCTACAGCAAATCCATACTCTTGGCAACCTGTGCACTCACGTGCTGCTGCTGCTCCTGCTCCTGCTCCTGCTCCTGCTCCTGCTCCTGCTCCTGCTCCTGCGGCGGCTCCAATGTCGGCAGGGGTGGGTGCAGTGAGCCAGCTAGGCCACCAGCCGGTGATGCACCAAAGTCCCACTGGATCTGCAGCACAAGGCACACAGGAGCCATGCAAGTAAGGTGTGGGCGGCAGCAGGCATGTCAGCGTGCATGTGACCCCTGGTTTGTGCGCTGCTGCCGTGGCCCAGCAAAAGAGCAAGCAGTTCGTTGGCCCCAAGTTGAAAGGCAACAGCGCAGCTCACTTTTGTCTCTGTGTGGTTGTACAGCATGCCGAATAAGCACTTGGTCTCCTGTGCAGCATCATCACCATTACACATGGGTGTCATGGCTGCGCAAGCAACTGCAAACACAACAGGGCAGGCAACACCCACCCACAGCGAGCTGAACCCACCCCTGCCTGCACTATTCTGTTTTGCTTCACCCTGCAGCCCAGCAACCATCTCGCCATGCCTTGCCTGTTGCAGCGCCTCGTTCTTGGCAGTTAGCTCATCCACTTTGAGCAACGTCTCGGCGAACTGCGCCTTAGTGAACTCAAACTTGAATCGCTCCTGCTGCGCTTCGCTCCAGCCGCAGGGCTCATCAGATGACTGTGCAAGCAGCATGGAAGTTGCATGCATATGGTGGCGATTGGAAACAGCCATGTCCAAAGACCCCGTGGTGCACTGCTGTTTGCCATCCTGTGATAGCCATGATGGGTGTTGAACCAGCACATGCCATGGCATACCTGCGGCTGCCACACGCACACATACGCACCTGCATCTCATTTGCCAGCGCATCGTCCGCAGCAGCTGCAATCTCCTCCAGGAACATGGCATGCTTCATGCAGACAGATGTATGATTGTGAGGCTCAGCACATTTGCAAATGTGCACACAAGCAGGGCAGGTTGAGCAGCATACATGTGTCACATGAAGGTCATGACACACCTTCTGTTTGCGCGTCTCCTCACGCCTTTGAGCCTGTGTAGCGCAAGAGCAGCAGCAGCAGCAGCAGCAGCAGCAGCAGCATCAACCACAGCAGGACTGACGTTGGCGCACCGTGCAGACCATGTGCATCCATGCACGCAGGCCCAGAATGCTTGCATTATGGACTCACCCGCTGCTTTTGTCGAAGCTCGAGCGCCTCGCGATCTTCTCGCCACACAGCGTCTACCTGCATGGGAATGGAGCATGCAGCTCTTGATTCAGCTTTGGCCAGGCATCCACGGCACACAACAGACCCATGCTGCGCATTTACCCCTTTAGATGCCCGCTCACCTGTTTGCAAAGCTGCTCCGGATCATGAAGCAATGCCTGGCAGGGATCAATGGGCAGGGCCAGGGGGATTGTCAGGTCGCTAGCATTGCGTCAGCGCATGCGCATGCTTTAGTTCTTACGATAACAGCTTCACGGTTGGGGAGCGCGTCAGCCATGATGTCCAAGGTGGGGAGTTGCTCCTACCACCCAAGCAAAAGTCAACTAGGAATCTCAAGCGAAGCCATAAATACACAAACGTTTTGAAGCGTAACAACTGTCTGAAGGGTCTCAGCAAACAGTTTGTGGGTTTGTAAACCCTATCCATGCCAAGTCCAGATCCACGATGCCATCCCAATTTTGTCCAGCCAGCGACCTTAAGCCTTACCTCGTGCCTCGCCTGGGTGCTGGATCAGCTGCTCCAACTTTGATGAGAGCGTATGGGAGCGCATGGGAGCGGCTTTCAGGCACCCTTGGCGTACCTGTCAGCGTCGCGGCACTTTGGGCTGCGCCGCTTAATGTGGCCCTGAAAGCGCATAGGTGTGCTCTGTGGACGCTGCCGCTTGCCATGCAGCAGCGATGCGCAATACAGCGCCACCTCCTGGCGCCCGTGCTGCTCTTGCCCTATTAATGATAATGACACGGTGTTTCAATGCTGCCCTGATGGCTGGGAGTTGCCCCCTTTGTGCTACCTGCCCTGAGAAGCGCCCTACCTGCGACTGTAGCGCTTGAATGTGTGGGTTGCTCATCGTATCCTGGTTGTGTCGCGCTGTTCTGTGTGAGAAGGTGGATGGCCGCCGCATGGTGCCAGCACTTGGGTGGTGCTTGCATGGCCAGCGGCTTGCATGGTGGCCACACATTACCACGCACAGGGCAACTAAGTGCGCCTGTGCACCATGTCAATGATGCATGCAGCACATTCGGCCGAGCATATGCACCAGGCGCTGATCAGACAGCTGCTCATGCATCGTGGCGCAGCTCACAGCGACAGCACCTGGCACCGCTCACACGCATGCGGCACGAGACAGGCCTTCTTGATCATGGGCATCAAGGCTGAAGCGAGATGCACGTGGTCCGCAGGCAGCAGCACGGCCAGCTCACACCCAAGCACATCATGATGGCTGCAGACTTCCACGATGGCTGCAAACCTGCTTCCACGATGGCTGCAAACCTGCACGTTCAGGCTTTGTCTGCCACCATGTATGTCAGGTATGCATGGAAGCGCATGGCCCCCGATCTGTTTGGGCTGTACGACATGCATGTTGCAGCGCCCAGAGGTGCATAGCTGCATACATCCCGTACCTGCTGGGTAGTGATGACACCAAGTTGCAGTTGACATGCTCTATATGTTCAACCTTCAACATGGTTCGCTGTTGCTGCAGGGACAGCAGTTTGTCCACTGATCACCACTTGCCTGCATGGGGGTCATGCAGCGCTTGTGATCACTGCTGTGCTTGGTAGGTTTTGAGCAGCAGCTGCTTTGGGAGTTGCAGCATGTGCGCAGATGCATGCGTGCGTGGGTGCAGTGAGCGCCATCAGGGCCCAAGGACCCATGCTAGCTGGCCGCCACACACCTCGCTCCAAGCCGCAGTTCTCGGATCCACTGTTTGTTCTGTAGTGCTTCCTGTCCAACTCGCTTCGTTTGGTCCTTCGTGCGTGCTCTCGTCCCCTAGCTTTGACGCAGCAATTTCCACCTCCGTGTATGTATGGAGGATGGAGTCCCAAAATGGTGTCTGAGTCGCTTCATGGCGTGCATGATGCTGCCAGATGTGCTGCTTGATACTCATGTATGCCTGCCCTGTGCTAGCTGACCAAAGCATGCCTCTGCTTGCCGCTGTGCGGACCCGCAGGTCGCTGGAGCTGACTGCGCGCTGACCGTGGCCAATCAAGGGCATGGGCTCAACCTGGCCAGGTACAGTGTTTTGGCACCAGTTGCTCTACGCAGCCGGCTCAACAGTTGATTTTAGTAACTACCGCACACATTGCGACCAACAGCGCTACAGCTACTTGTTGCACACATAGCAGCACGTAAGATATGTCATGAGTAGTGCTGCGCAGGTGTGGTTCATCGACTGAAGCATGAGCACGATGGACCCAAACCCTGCTGAGTGCGAGGAGTTGCAGCAGCTGCACTGCATCATTTCCGGCAGTCCTGGCAGTGGTGAGTACTGGCATATACGCACTGCCACATGCACTGTGACTGGCAGCCTGTCATGCTGTGTCATGGCTGTATGTCTGACTTCAATCCCTACGCGTGTGTTCCTCCATGTGGACTAATCTCCCGCAAGCACATCTGATATGCAATGGTGACGCTCATGCTGGGGTTGCCTGTGTTGCACAAAGGCCACCGACAGCAGCTTGATGGGGAGGCACCACATGGCATACCATGCACGTTGGAATCCTGTCAGGCCCCGGCGAGCAGAAATGAACATATCTTGTGACACGCCGTGTTATTGTCATCATTATGCTTGCAGCATGAATGCAGCTGCTCAGTTTCATGGCGTGCATATGATAGGATCCCCTAGGGATCCCCCGGCTTCTTTGGAATGACGGTACATGTGCCAACATGAGCATTACAGCTGGTTGCGGCCACACATGAGCAAGCCATTTACTGATGATGTGATTGGACTTGGTATTGGCATTCAGGAGACACCTGCAAGCTGCTTTGTGTGCTTTGCAGGTTTTTTGTGATGGAGCAGGGTGGCAGGCTGGACGCACGCAGCATGTCGTGCTGCTGTTCTCTCAAGTGTAACACACTGTACCATTGTACGGGGCGCCAGCAAGTGACATTGGGGAGGGGGGGGACGGTGGTCAGCCCT
>QAXD01000045.1:145776-218674 GCA_004335575.1 Haematococcus sp. NG2
CGTGGACGACGCGGCAGCCAACCACCGGGTGGTTGTGGCCACCAAGGCGCGCGGCAGTGAGGTGGGGGAGGCGGAGGCCCGCAAGCGTGCGGAGCTGGGCGCGCGGGCGGTCATGGCGGGCAGCGAGCACCGCGACACCAGTGCGGCATTGGCTGTGGCGCGCGCGGCCTCCCTCCCACGGGGTGCTGTGACAAGCAGCGGGTAGCATGCAAGGCAAGGTAGTGGAAGGCAGGCGGGGCGCGCGGCAGCTTGTGCTGAGGGGCACGCACGTTCTTCACGGGGCAGCTCGTTGCTGTGTTTGGCGTGACAGTTTGAAGCCATGCATAGCTTGCTGGGGTGTGGTTGTCAGACAAGTCGGGTACGTAGGCGCTCTACTCGTCAGCTTAGAGGATGGTCAGGATGCATGCACAGCTTTCACTGCCTGTAGATGGCTGCATTCTCTTCTAGTTTACGCTCCTTCGCTTGGAAGGGTTTTGGTGCTAAGCACGGAGCTGGACCTCACCGGCCGTAAGCACGCTTTGTAAACGCCACGCAGCTCCCTGCTTGTTACACGTGCGGGACATCGAGTAAAAGCGCAGCTGAACCAAGCCAGCTGCAGCTCAACCAACACCCTTGGACACAACCAACACTGTTGGTGCTCATGGGTGGAGTGGAGCAGGCATGACCCACAATGTTCATGTTCATGCTACACAAGCCTTTAGCCATGACCCACAAGCCCCACAAGCCAGTTTCACAATCAGTCACATCACATGCCTCAACTTCAGCAAATAGGGACCAATTACGACCATAGACCTGGCTGTTTTGAACAATAAAGAATCCCGCTGAATCCTGCAGCCAAAACTGCTCCTGCCATCAATGACCTGCAGCCTGCTGTGACCTGTGAAAACTTGACGCCTGATTCAATGGCAAGATCTCTATGTCCACTGTGGTGCGAAACTGCATTCGTCCATCCTGCTTGCACGCGTAGGGAATTCCTCATTCATCACATCCTTCGTGTTACAAACACAGCGCTGTCCGGTGCCTCCTCCCGGGTCCCAAACAGCAGCAGGTGTTGTGGCACAGGCAGGACAGGTGGGTCCCCTGGGTTTGGCCCATTCGCCTTAGGAGGGCCACCAGCCGAGCTCCTGGCATCTTCACCTGCGCCCCCACTCCGTCCTGCAGCCCTGCGCCCCAGTTGCGTGCGCGTGGCAGTGCTGCCACTGCTGACGGCGCTTGCTGCTGCCTTGCTGACCTTGTAGTCGAAGGACATCCATGCTTCATAAGTGGCGCTGACCCGCGCTGGCCGTGTGGTGGGCGCAGGTGCATCCGGTGTGTGTGCCGCCTCTGCTCCTTGTTCACCATTTCCCACGAGCTCTGGTGGTGACCATTTGGTGATGGCGCCCCGCATCTGCGCAGTGCTCAGGGTTGAGGACAAGGGGATGAATGAAGGAAGGCAGTGGCGCTTTGCACATCAAACAAGTGAAGTTGCAGCATCTGATGCTGAAGGCAGGGCATGCAATCACGCATCAGGCAGGGGCGCAGTCATGCTTCAAAGTGCCGTGGCCATCCATCACTTGTTGCTGGAAGGCCACACGCACCAAATCAGATGTGGACCATATGGCTGCATCCAGCGCCGCCAGCCGCCGCCCCAGCCCAACCAATGCGGCATCCCACACGTTGAGCGCCGTCAGGGCTGCGGCAGACCCAGGTTCAAACCCCAGGTCCGCCTCCAGGTGGTGTGGCACCTTGGACCTGGTGCGCGGAGCATTGCAACACAACAAACAGAGCTCATGTGCCCACTGTGTTGTCTGCCCATGTGCATCCACGGGGTGTGGACACAAGTACAGGGTGTACGTGGACTTGCAGCACAGGTTTGAGGTGCACATGGTCCAGACAGGACTGGAGTGTTCAAGCGGCAGCTGACAAACATCTACCAACAGATGCCGTCAGGCAGACACCAGAGCGGCAAGCAGGAGGAAGAGCACCTGATGGCATACAAACATATGAGCTGTATGAGAGTTCAGGCTGTTAGTACATGGGGTTTAGGTTAGAGACCGAGCCATGCCCCTCACTTGCGGAATGCCACCGTCTCGTAGCCATATGGCCAGCGCAGCCCCCGGCGCAGGATGACCTCACTGGTGGCTGCACGACCCTGCTCAGGACCTCTCATGCTCCGCTGTTCATCGCCCTCCTCTCCCTCGACCTCATCCCCTGCCACCTCTGCTGCACCTCCTGTGTCGCCAAGGACGAGCACGTGGTCAAACGTGGCCAGGGTGGCTGCGCCCTGCAGGGCATCATCTGCGCTGAACGCGCTGATCAAGGTCGTGCCTGTTGCATCACCTCCCTCCTGGAGCTCCAGAGGCCTTCATGCAACGACATGGCACAGACACAGGCACGGGCTCTCAGCACCGAACTAATTGAGGGGCCAGGGCCTCGGGCATCATTTATGTACAGGTACTCTGGTGCATGCAGGAAGAGTTGCGTAGAGGTGCAAACAACGGGCACAGCGCGTGTGACTTCACCGAGCGGCACATGCAAGCAAGGTCGTGCCGTTGCACTCACGCGCATGCCCCGTGTCGGCCCAGTAAGTGCCTGAGGATGTAATTGTCCAAGATGGCAGGTGCAAAGCTGGCCCACACGGGCAGTTTGGCAGGCACGGGCGGCCAGTCCATGGCGGGCGCAGGAGTAGTGCGTTGTCCCTTTCCACTGATGCCGGCAGGCTGATTGCCAGTGCCCAGTTGGGCTGCTGGCGGCGGCTTGCGGTAGAGGATGTTGGCGCACCAGTCGCGCATGCTGTGTGTGGAGCGCAGGGGGCCACAGGCACAGCCAATTTGAGGCGGTTGTTGTGGGTAAGTGAGCGGTCGAGGGAGCTGAACGGATGGGCTGCACATGTGGGTTCCTCAGCAGGCAAACCGCAACTCAACCACCACATGAGCACAATATCCGAATACTGTATGTGCGCATGCGGCATGTTACCACGCACACACCTGCTGTTGTACTTTTGGAGCACATGTGTGATGTGTGAGGTGGTGCGGTCCAAGGGGTCCCGTAGCAGTACAAGATTGGTGAACTGGGGGCAGGCCTGGGCTGAGCCCGGCTGGCCATATGTGCTGCCTACCAGCCCAACCTGTTGTCAAACAACCCCAAAGCAAAAGAGGGCGTTAGAGAACATGCAGGGTCAAAGATTGGATCAGACCCTGATGCACGAAGAGCTTGCCATGTGGGAGTTATGCTAAGGGGCAGCTGCACTGTCTGTACATGCACCACAATACTGATACATCTGCTGCAACGGGAAATGCATGATGCAAAACCTTCGAGCCGACATGCACCTCATTCATGATGAAGTCGATGCTGCTCTTCCGCAGTGTCTCCAGCCGCCGCTTGCACTTGGGCTGTGTGCCGTTAGCCCATGTGCTGCACGGCGGCTGCATGATACAAGCAGTACGGCAGTACATCGTGCAAGTTCAGGGATGGCTGCACGAAAGGGGAACACATGCATGTGAGCGCATGCATGCTATGGATCGTCATCCCTCAACCATGAGTTCAGTGGTGCACATCATGGATGTCTGTTGCGTCATGTGCACCCTCCCAGAACCCTGCCAGGCACACCTCTTTTAGGGTTTAGACCTCTAAACCCTAAACCCCCAAAACCCTGAACCCCAGAAACCTAAACCCCAAACCTCAACCAACCTCAAACCCTGAAACGTCCCCCGATCAGCCACAACACGCCGCTCGTGCACCATGCCCCGGAACGCGGTCAAGCGATGCTGCAAGATGTGCAATCCAATCTCCTGCCGCACCAAAAATCCCATGCCACACGAGACGCGCCCTACGTCGTGCCACGCCACACCCATCACACACCTTGGCCACCATCCAGTGGCCCCCACGCCGGGCGCACAGCTGCGGCACGGTGGGAGGGAAGGCCGCCAGCCAGCGGGGCTGGAGATCCAGGCCCGCAATCTTGCAGTTTGCCGATGGGTTGAAGCCAGGGTTGTGCATGCCCGCCAGGCGCGCGAGCTCACACATGGAGGTGCCGCCTGATTTGGAGATGTGCAGCACCTCCACGCCGCCTGTTTTGGACGCGGTGGCGCACTCAGATGTGTCCACCACTAGGGACAGCAGTGTACGGCCTGCGCTGCGGATGCGGCTGGTGAGCAGCGCACTGGCATGTGCTGCTGTGTGGGCCTGGTATGCCGGGGCTTGGCCGTCTCCCATGTCTGGTGTGTGCTCTGCTGGGTCCTTGGCGTCTGACAAGCTGTTGTCGTTGTTGGTGGAGGTGCTGCTGCTGCTGCTGCTGCTGCTGTTAGGGGTGGCTGTGAGCGAGGCCTCAACACCATGTGCTACTGCCACCACCAGCCGCCTGACCAGTGCCACTGAGGCCAGCGCTCGCTCCCCCTCTGCCGTGTTGTGCCGTGCGTGCAGCGTACGGGTGATCAGTGTCCCTGCGCACACCGCCTCACGGAAGGTGACCACAGCGGTGTGCAGCTGCTCCAGGGCCACGAACAGCTCCGTGTGCCCCTCCTCAGCAGACGCGCGCTGTGGAGCTCCTTCATCAGCACCTGTTGCAGCTGCAGCTGATGGGTCTGCAGTGGGCTTGGTGGCTGCTGGTCGAGTGCTGCCCAGTAGGCCAGCAGCCTCCGCTACTGCCTGGGCTGCATCCACCACAGTGGTGGTGACATTTGCCAGCGGCGGCCGCCCAGGCCCCCGTTCCCCCCGTAGTACGGGCAGCAGGCCGTGGAAGAACAGGGCCAGCAGGGCCCGTGTTTCAGGCAAGTCCAGGCCCCCACCGATCGATGAGGCTGTCGTCCACGCACCGATCCGGTCCTGTGTGCCAGCAGCTTCCATGCTGAGCCTGGCCCTGCTTGAGCCAGCAGACTCCTGCTGCTGCCGCAGCAATGTACGGCTCTGGTGGGATGCGAGGGAGGGCAGTATACGCCCCGGCTGAGGCGTACTGCCTGCTGTTTTCTGGGCGGCCTTGTGGCGGACGACCAGCCCACCACCTGTGCTACTGCCTGATGATGTTGAGGCGTCAGTGCTTGGTGCCCTGCCTGCTGCATCTGGGGAAACTGGGCTGGGGAGTTCGGGCGGTGGCATCAAGCCCAGCAGGATGGCTGCGTAGTCGGGCAGATCTGTTGCGCCCCGCATGGCAACTCCAGCAGCATTTTGCATGTCATTTGCCGCAGCCAAACTCACGCATGGTGGTAGCATACTGCACACCGCCAGCAGCAGAGCGAGGAGCATGGCACATGACCGCTGCGAGCTGCACTGGTGGTGTGCTGTGCGGTGGGCCGGGCGCACCGGAGCGCGCCACATGACTACAGCAGCAGTAGAACTCATCATCGCTCGCATCCTTGCGGCAGCTCATTGTCGGCCTGCTGTGCACATAACATCTCAGCTCATAAGCACGTACGCGCTGGCGCCGTCCCTGGCACGATTCCGATTTTTGGGAATCATCACAGTCTGAAGCACAGGAAACCACAACACACACATTGCCAAGCTCATCAGCAGATTACTTCTTGCTTGGCTGCTGCGCACCATGTTCCACCAGGCTTGCAACACCGGATGGCTGGGTGCCTTTCCGTCTCCGAGCTCACAAACTGCAGCGCTGCATGAGGAGAATTTCACGTGTATAGACGCGGATGTCCCAGACTTTTGAATCCCAACCCTGGCGCACACGTCGGACAAGGTACTCAGGAATGCGGACGGACAGGAGCAACAGGACGCCAACAACGATTACAATGACGGCCTACAACACCGTTGCGGTCTCGTGAAAATAAAACGTACGTCCCACTGCTATCGTCACACAAATCCATTCATGCTCCACAACAGCCATGTGCAAACCATGTGCCCACATGCCGCTGACCACACCCAGCAGCAGCTGGCATGCAAGCACCTCGTATGTCAGCCTCAACCGCACTGACCCCATCATCAGGATTGCGCACATCAATGCATGGTCTAAGTAGGGCGCAACGGGCGTGCGGTGCCATGGAGTGTCTACGCAGCGCCACTGCAGCTGTGCACCCAGCAACACACCATAACATGTGAACCCAGCAAGCGCATGATGAGTCAGTGAATGAGTGTGGTGTTCCCATCGGGCGGCACCACACCAAAAAGCAAGAAGCCAGGCTGCACATGCAGCGGGGTTGCATTGGGCGCTGACCCAGGACCTGCTCCTGCCGCGTACTCGAACGCGTTCCATGGCTCGTACCGCGTCCATGACATGCTGTAGTTGTTCAGGCCTGGGTTTGCTGCTGCCGCGTGGCTGATGGCTTGGGCTTGGCCAGCGTCCCGGAGGCTGGTGTGATGCGGATCACCCGCAGCCGACATGGCTGCAGCCAGCAGTGCGGTTCCGGCAGAGGATGTGAGCCCCTCGTCAGCAGCCACAGCCTTCCCCGATACTGATGCACCACCTGCTGAAGCAACAGCTGCTGCACTTGGCCCGGCCTGGGCGTGCCGCATCTGCAATGAACATAACAATAACAAGTGAACAACAACCATTGAACAACCGCAGTGAGCGTACATGGTCAGCGGAAGCCATAGACTGCGCACCAGCTGCATCTGCACAACAAGAACACACGCGCTAAGCAATCAGCAGGGGATCACTCAAGCCGCAGTCAGTCAGTCTGCGTCAGCATCCTGGGCACGGAAAGCACACCCCAACCACGCAAGCAAGCAATGAAACCACCCAAACCCTTAACCCCTAAACCCTAAACCATATGCCACATGTGCAGCACACACACGCACCATGGTCACCGTGGACCAGATGGCTGCATCCAGTGCTGCCAGCCGCTGCCCCAGGCCCACGAGGGCAGCATCCCATACATTGAGGGCCGCCAGCGCAGCGGCTGAGCCGGCAGGGAAGCCCAGCTCCTGCTCCAGCCTGTGCTCTGAGCGAGACACCCTGAACGCCACGCTGCTCAGGCCGTGGGGCCAGCCCAGCCCCAGCCGCACCACCGCCTCCGACACAAAGCCAACAGCAGCGCTGCTGTCTGGTGCTCCTGGCGCGCCTTCGGCAGCTCCTCCTGCGCCCGTGCCTTTTGTTCCTTGTGGGCCCTGCGGGTCTGCTGCCTTCAGTACTCTTTTACCTGCCACTGTATCACCTCCTCTTACTTGATCAGCTGCTGGTTCCACTGCCTCGCTTGCTGTCGGGCCAGCAGCTGCAGCCGCTGACATTGAGGAGGGATGCACATTTGACCCAGACGCTAAAACAGCTCGCCTCCGCTGCTGGGCGGCTTCACCCACAGTATCACCACCCAAAACAGCAGGAGCAGTACCACCTGTATGCCCTGCCTGCCGCCTCGTATGCCTGACTGCTGCGTTCCAGCTGCTACTGCTGCTGCTGTTGTAGCTGCTGGCAGTGCTGCCAGCAGGTGGGACCACCAGGATGTGGTCAAAGGTGGCAAGGGTGGCAGCACCAGCCAGTGCATCAGAAGGCCTGAACGCGCTGGCCAGGCTCCAGTTTGCTGGGCCGATGTGGACCAGGGGTCTGTGGGTGCACATGTGTGGTTGCCAAGCACCATGCACAAGATGATAGTTGGGTGTCAGGGTGGCAAGCAGAGCATGGGGCGGGGGGCACCCGCCGGTGCCTGCTAGGCCGCGGTACGCTTCATTCGACAAGTTTGTGATAGCCATGGCGCATGGGGCCATGATCCATGCAGCCCAGCGTGCAAGCTCAGCGCCACTGGTTCACACGTGTGCCAGTGCCACCACTCACGCGCACGCGCCCCGCCGCCCGAGCAGGTGGCGCAGCATGTAGTTGTCGATCACTGCAGGGCCTAGCTCTGCCCACCCAGGCAGGCTGGCGGGCAGAGGCTCCCAGGGCAGCTTAAGGTAGGGCGGTGCATCGCTTCCTGGAGGGGACAGCTTGGACAGCTGCCGGTGGCACCAAGGCTTGCCCCTGCGAGAAGGGCACGTGGTGACGCGCAAGCACAAACAAGGTAGATCTCATCAGCCATCTCAAACAAAGAGCACAAGAAGGAGCGGAAGGTGGGGGCCGTGTGTGCAACCAGCGGGGCACCTCTTGCCAGGCTGCTGCAACGCATGTGCATGGGCGCACTTACTGGCTAGGGTACAGCTTGGTGATGTGTGCAATGTGCGATGCGACTCGGTCCGTAGAGTCCCGCAGCAGCACCACGTTCGTGAACTGAGGGCAGGTGCGCGCGGATCCGAACGGGCGGGGGCTGGGTCCGAACGGTCCTACGCTGCCCACCAGCCCCACCTCATTCAGCACGAAGTTGTACCCCTTCACCTGCATGAACTCCGCCCTGTGGTGTGGGGAAGCAAGGTGCGCAGCCAAGCAGTACAATGTACAGGATGCCACTCAGACTTTACACAAGGACATGCCACTTGTGTGGAAGAAGACAGCGCCGTGCGCTGATGTGGCATGAGGCACAGCAGCTTCTGTGCCCTCTGTGGCCAGGGCAGCAATGGACTGCAGCACATCCCTGTGCCCTCCGAGTCGTGTGGCAACTGCCACATGCATGCAACAGCACATGCAGCAACGAAAGAGGCTGTTGGAAGCGTGCTGGCATGCGGCTCAAGAAGTACTAAATCCCCTAGATGTTCACCGTTTACTGTATGATGCACTCTGCATATGCAACCCACCTGTCCTCACACGTTGGCTCACCAAACTTCCCCGCTGCTGCCTCCCAGTCCGCACACGGCACGCGTGCCACGAGCCAGTGACCTTGTGCACATGCAGGTGGTACAGAGGAGGGGAAACGTGTGAGCCAGCGAGGGGAGGCTTGGAAGGATGCCACCTTGCAGTTGGCGCCCTGTTGATTGCAGCACGCAGCGCAGGCAGATCGTTGAGATGGATGCAGTTGTATCACTGATGAAAAGATCCTTGGCATGACTGTTGGGGAGTGACAGGAAGGGTAAGGGATACCCTGAAGCAGCAACGGAATCGAGCTCGTGCGTTACTAGGGATGCTGCATGGTGCGAGAGGTGGAGTTGCATCATGAAAAGGTACTGTAAAGGGCGCTGCAGCCCCACCACGCAGGTCCCGCAGCCCAGCCTCCTTTAAAAGCCATGAGTAGCACCAATAGTGTGTGTCGCTGTGTGACTCACCGGGTTGAAGGACGGGTTCTTGAGCCCCGCCAGCCGCCCCAGTTCGCACATGGAGGAGCCCCCAGACTTGGAGATGTGCAGCACCTCCGTGCCGCCTGGCCTGGCTGCCGCCGCGCAACGTGCTGCGGCTGCGACTTGGCCCACCACCTCCAGGCCGACTTGGCGGATGTGTGCCTGCAGCGTGGTGCCGCCTGGTGCTGGACCCCCACAGGTGTGGCTCATCCACAGGTCCAGGCCGTGCAGCACCCCAACGGCCAGCCGGCGCACCAGCGCTACATGGGCCAGCAACGCCTCCGCACCCGCGCCAGCTTCAGCGGAAGCAGCTGCGGCTGCAGGAGTGGCTTTGGCGCTGGGGTGCGGTCCGGCCCGGTGGCGCTGTGGTGCGGACGCGGCAGGCGGCCGAAGAGCGCACACCGCGTCATGGTGCGCCCGCACCGCGGCAGCCAGAGCGCCCACCGCCGCCTGGATACGAACAGCACTTGCAGCCGCCACGTCTGCTGGCTGCGCCTGCTGCAGCCGCCTGGTGTGCTGGGCATGTGCATCCGGGTCTGGCACCTGCACCTGCTGTGCCAGGTGAGCTGCAGCACGTGGCAGGTCCTGAGGTAGACGGTTGGGCGGCCCTTGATGTGTGCTGCCAGCGTTCATGCTGTGCGCAAACGCTGCAAGCAGCACCCGCGGCTGTGCACTGGGCCCACCACAGGCGGGCTGCACGGCTGGCATGCCATCTATCAACCCGCCTGCCTCTGCCGCATGCTGCGCTGCATCCAGCACCGCCAGTGTGGCAGGAGCGATGTGTGGGCGGTGGGGGGCGCGCAGTGCTGGCAGCAGGGCTTTAAAGAACACCGTCAGCAGTGTCTTCGTCTCTTGAAGCCCAAGGCCTTCCTTAAGCACATCCCCCACAACTGAGGGGCCTACCACAAAAGAGCCTCCTACTGAAGAAGAGCTGTGCTGCTGTGCACCAATCCCCGGTTGGTTTGAATTTGTGCTGATGCCGGCCTCTGGGTATGCTACAACTTGGCAAGAGGCAGGTGAGGAGCAGATGGTTGGACCACGAGTAGAACCAAGGGCTGCCATGATCTCAGCTGTTAGCTGGCCCTCAGCAGCTGGGGCACTGCTGCTGCCAGGTGGCATGCTGCTGCTGTCATTGGCGTGGGCTCCTGCCAAGAGCACAGCAAACCATGGAACTGGTGGCACGCGCGCAGCAGCTGTGCCTGAGATGGCTGCAGGTGCTGCACCTGCTGCGATTGGAGCTGCAGCGAGGAAGCTGCACAGCTGCAGGAGGAGGAGCAGGCTTGGCGGTAGGCGTGTTGAGGGTAGCACAACATGCAGCTGTCGTGCGCGCTTCTGTTGTCGTGGCCACGCCATTCCACTCCCGTCAAAGCCCTGCATGTGCAGAGACAAGAAAGCAGTGCGTAGCAGCCTGGCTCGTCTGCTGAGTTGAAACGATGACTGATGACAGCTAACACAGCATGGCATGTTCTTGCATGATTGCAAGGGTTGCCCGTCAGCATTGATGCACACGACCGTAAGGGGCAAGCCGCCATAATTGCAGCTCGCTTGTTGCCCAGCAGCCCGAGCAGTGTTTAGGTTGATGGTTGCATAACACATGACGCACCTAGCACGCCAATGGTTCCTCAAAGCACCAAGGTAGCAAGCATGTTAGATGCAGTCTTTCCTCTTGACGTGCGTCGGCGCGCACGATTGGGCAAAGGTGTCAGACCAAGGTGGCCCTCAAGGACGTCAATATCAAACCGATGAACCAAGCACTCAAGTTGCTGTATACAGGACACGTTCGTATCGCATCTGGTCTGTACATCGCCAAGGAACATGAAGGGTGACGTTGATCGCCTAGCCAGGGCTCACCAGAGCGTTCCACTGGGGTGCACTCGGCACGCATAGCCTTGGAAGCTAGACCGAAACATCCTCACAACCGGATAGGGTGATGTTTGTGACTTGTGGATCTAAACTCAGGTGCTTGAAAATCACAATCGCATACACAGTTGATCAACTCTGCAAGTCGTTCAACCAAAAAGCATGGATCACGTACATCATCAAGTACAACATTCGAAACCAAACCTGACAACAGCTGGTGGCTCCCATTCGTATTCAGCATAGGTATCTAGACCGGCATCAAGACCATTACATCGCCATGCAGGCACTCCTGCAGGCCTTGCCCTCTGGAACAACAAAACGTGCACGCCACGGCTTGCCGTACGCGCCGTGCGACACACCGCCCCGTCAGCCATGAGCTTAGGGCCATGGCTGTGATGCACGTGTGAGAGGCCGCGGCCAGCTGATCGCCATTATCTCCGCCTTATGCTCCCACGCCAAACAGCAGCATGTCCGGCGACATGAATGCCTGCGCAAGTGCTGCACGATTGTTCACCTCTTCCGCAGTTCCACTGTGTACTTGCCGCGTGCTGACAGCTGCCGTGCCATCAGCTGCTGTGCTGGGTGCGCTGTGCGTGAGGAGACCTGCATCCTTCATCTGCAAGCCAAGGAGGAAGGCACCACATCGTCCGTATTATTATCATCAACAAAGTTGCTTGCACACCACACGTCAGGATGCGGCCGAAGGAGCCCCCAGCCCCTGTGCACATGGTCAACTAATATATTCATAGAGCATCAGACACCAGCTGCAGAGCCATGCCTCCCACACAGCCCCAGCACAAACTGTAGGCATAAAAGCAACCAGGCATGTGGTCAACTCCTGCAGTGGTCAACGCTGCCGGCGTACCCATCTGTGCACACTCTGTCTTTCGAGTATGGCATGCGGTATAATTTGCCCCGTGGTATAATTTGCCCCGGCTCCCCATACCTTAGCGGCTTAGGGTTTGGTTCAGGGTGTCAGGGTTTAAGGTTCAAACCCCAAGCCCTAAATCCAACCTTGCTGCACCAACCAAACAATGCACCCACCTTGGCGGCCGTTGCAAGGACAGCAGCATCCAGGACTGCCAGCCGGCTGCCAAACCCCACCAGGGCAGCGTCCCACGCATTCAATGCAGCCAGTGCTGCAGCCGATCCAGCAGGGAAGCCCAGTTCCTGTTCAATGCCGTGAGAGGAGGGAGCCTTGCGCACCGTCACGTTGCCCTGCAGCCCTTGGGGCCAGCCAATGCCCAGCCGCACCACCACCTCCCCCACCTGGCCAGGCCCAGCTGCTGGTGTGGCTGGGGGCTTGCAGTCGGGCGGCTGCGCCGAGCCTGGTACTGGGGCTGCATCAACAGAGACCGCCCTGGTGGCCTCATCGTTGCCAGTCGCTGATTCTGGGTCCGAGGAGGGTGCAGGCGGCATTGCAAGCATGTGGTCAAACATGGCCAGTGTGCCTGCACCTTGGAGGGCATGGGCCGGTGTGAAGGCACTCACATGGGTCTGTGTGCCTGTTGTTACGTCTGCCTGGGGCTCTGGCGGTGGTCTGCGGTTGGTGGGAGCAAGCGGGGGTGACGGAAGAGATTGAACCGAGCTGCGGGGCACTTTTGAGCCAAGGCAGAAGCAGCCGAGGCAGTGCAGCAAGCATGTCTGAAGCGCCAGATAGTCTAGCCATGTTGCGAGCAAATGCTGCGGGCCCCATCCAGGACTGCAACCTGCACAGTCCAACCCACAGCAGAGCACGGAGCACGTGCTGCCGCGGGCGCTGGACACAGCGGTAGCAGCACAGCTCGCAGCCGCCCCATCCCCACCCTCCGTCCACACTCACACGCACACGCCGGCCTGCCCAAACAGCTGCCGCAGCATATAGTTGTCAATGACGGCCGGGGCCACCGACAGCCAGCCGGCCACACTGGCGTTGACATCCGGCCAGTAGGGGATGTTCATGGGCGGGTGGAGGTGGCGGGGCGTGTTCAGAGCGATGCCCGCCAGCACCTTGGCGCACCACATCTTGGCGCTGCGGGCCCGGAGCAAGTGGGGGTTTAGGGCTTAGGGTTTAGGGCTCCGAGACCCGTCACGGTGATTATGAGCAGGGAATGGACCAATGGGCATCGTACATGTTCTTGCCCATGGGATTGAGTGCACGCAACTTGTCGGCACTGTACACCAGCAGGCGGCGCTGTGTAGGAAGGGGATGCACCATCCCTTGCAAGATTTCCCGGGCGCACGTGCGCCTTCCCAGGCTGCACATATGAATGCTCGCCGTATTCCATGCACGCAGCCAACTCACTTGCCGACATACGTGCGCTCGATGTGCGAGATGTGGGAGGCCACACGGTCGATGGGCTCCCTGAGCACTATGGTTGAGTAAAAGTAGGGGCACGTGTGGGAGGTGGCCGGCTGCCCAGGCACACCCCCGTGCAGCCCCACCTCATTCATCACAAAGTTGAACCCTTGCATCTGCATCACCGCGGCCCTGTAGGGTGCAAGTGGAAACAGGGCAGGGGCAGCATGCACCGGTGAGGTGTTGTTCGCACGCAAGGCGGCAGTGGCATGCCGCAACAAGCCAGTGCAGGGTGCCAGAAGGTGCTGCGCAAGCAGGCATATGCTGACATGCACGCACTCTGGCAACTAGGTATAGACATCATACAATGGCGCAGCAACTACATCAGACATACCGCTGCTTGCAGTTAACCATGGGAAATGTGACCCAATCCTTGCAAGCGATCTGCGTTGGTGCAGGCAGTGCAGAACGCACAAGGACGCCTCCAACCAGCTAGCGGGCAGAACAGCAGACAGCAAACAGGCAGGCAAGTACACACGCAAGCAGGCAGGCAGGCAGGCAGGCAGGCAGGCAGGCAGGCATTCAAACCATGTACACATTATACAGGCGGACAGATAGGCAGGCAGGCAGGCAGGCAGGTAGGTAGGTAAGGAGACATACAGACCGATAGACAGGCAGGCACTCACTCGAGCAACCAGCCAGTGGCCCTTGTCCCCAATCTCCTGGCAGCGTGGCGGCACACCATCAGGAAATTTCCACATCCACCGGGGCAGCGACCGGAAGGGGTGCACCTTGCAATTCATGGTCTGTAAAACACGGGCATGTACAAACACACACTTGCATACACAGAGGCTTGTACGCTGGCGCACAGGAAGATTGAGGTATGATGCAATAGGCCGAAAGGGCCAAAAACACATGCCATCAAGGTGGAAACAGGGGCACCTTCACCACACGCAAGCAGCTCAGGCCCAGGCCTGGACCAGGCTGGCAGCACGGCTGCATAAGTGCAGCATGCACTGGAATTGCTACAGCGCGTGGCACTCACTGGGTTAAATGATGGGTTCTTCATGCCTGCCAGCCGTGCCAGTTCGCACATGGTGGAGCCCCCAGACTTGGAGATGTGCATGACCTCGATGCCCCCAACCTTGCCTTGCATTTCACAGCGGGCGGCACGCAGCACGAGGGTGAGCAGCGCCCGGCCGGCCGACCGGATGCGGAACTTCAGAATGGTGGCGCTGCCGAGGGCCTGGTCTTGCGCGTTCCTGCTGCCAGCAGCAGCTGCTGCTTTGGTGCTGGGAGCAGACGTGCTGCTGCTCAGGGCTGCAGAAGCAGGGGATGAGGGTGCGGCGGGCTCCCAGCCGTCCAGGGCATGCAGCACCCCCACCACCACTCGCCGCACCAGCGCCACCTCCCGCAGGATCCCAAACTCCGCCCCATTGTGTGGCCACGTCTCGTTGGGCCACCCCATCCGCGCGGTCGCAGCCACAGAGGCAGCCGCGTCTGGCGCGGCCACGCAGAGGGCCTTGTTGAAGCGCAGCAGCGTGCGCTGCAGCGCCCGGGCTGCGGCCACGAATTGGTCACAGAGGGTCCCTGGCTCGCATGTGGTGGCACCACCTGCAGCTGCCTCTGTGCTGGCGTTCGCAGGGAGCTGCAGCCCAACCTCTCCTGCTGCAAGCACCGCACGGCCGAGGGTGCGCAGATCATGGCGCCTGCTGCTGCTGCTCACGTCACGTGCAGCACCGGCGGCTGAGCTGGAGGCTGTGCCGGCGGCCGCACCATCCGCAGCCATCGAGGCACGTGGGATGGAGCGGGCCCCTGTTGCCTTCAGCGCCTCGTCCCTCAGCGGCTCTGCACCTGCGGCCGCACCACTCAATTCGTCCCACGCGTCTGTCGCATCCCCGTCGCCCGCAGCAACCAGGACCTGCCTCTGCTGCACACCCCCTTGTGTGCTGACACCCCCCGCAGCGGCCTCCACTGAGGGAGAGGCGGGGGGCGGGGGGCCCATGCCCGGCAGGCGGTCCAGCCCCGCCACTGCTGCGAGGCGCTGCGCAGCCACCAGCACCGCGTCCCCCTCGGGGCTCAGAGGCGGCCGCCCAGTGCTTGCGTCCCTCAAGCCAGGGATCACGGCCTGGAAAAGGGTGACCAGCAGCTCATGGACTGCATGCCAGTCGGCCAGGAACTCGCCGCCAACCACATTGCTGGACATGCTGGGGACTGCCTGGCCCATGACTGCCCGGCCCCACTGGGCAGGGGTGGAGGCGGAGGGTGGAGTGTCTGGGGCCAGCTGCACGCGAGCGCCCGCCAGAAGCACCGATGCGTAGTGAGACAGCCGTGCAGGCTTGCATGCCAGGGTGGCAGCAGATGCACTGCCTGCAGCAGCTGTACTGTGCGGTACTGTACTGCCTGGCTGCATCAGCGAGCGCCCTGCATGGTCCCCTTGCACCAAGGGTAGCAGCAGCAGCGGGGCCATCAGCAGGAAAAGGGGGGCAAGTGCTGCTGTGGGCCTGACCACTCCCTGGATCGCAGCTGCCCTGAGCCTCGTCTCGGGCGCCATGCGTATGAAGCTGTCCATGCTGCTAGATGCTTGTTTTTGCGGCCGTCAACACCGGCCACAACAGCAGCGGCTGTGGAACATGTGCATGGCAGGCGATTTCCGCATTCCAGCCTTCATGCCTGCGGAGGCGACAGCATCAGCTCATGCTGGTGGCATGCTGACATCTGTGCCCATGATACAGACAATTGAGTGTCAGACAAAAGGGTGAGAGGCGCAGAGCTCAGAGATCAAGATGCAGAGGCGTGATGCTGGTCTCAGGCAGAGCTGAGAGGCGGCATTGCGGCTGGCCTGGACGCTGGCGTGGATAACTGCTTTCCTCCATCCGGCTTCTGAAAGCCCTACCTTGCCTCCAGAGCGCTGCCAACGTCATGACGCAGAATCAAAAATCGCACTGGCGGACAATTTTGTTGATCCGGTTTGGGTCGGACGATGGTGTGTCAAACCTTGGCTGTGACACCACGCGGTAAGGCACACCGTCTTATCTGTTTTTTAAATAATGCACGGTAGCTTCATGTGGTTCAAGCCGGGGGGAAAAGCTACACTTCACATACGTGGTCACCCTTGCATCAACTGGGTATCACATGGGCTTCACATGGTGCTCTACACCTTCATCCCATCATGCAAGGGGCTAGTGCACCATGAGCTCATCACCCAGCCCAAACAGCAGCAAGCTGGGGGACAGTATCAGTGGTGCAGGCACTTGCTTGCGCGCCACTGGGTCAAAATGGGAGATGTTGAACAGCTGCTCTGCCATGGGAACACCTGTAGGGGACAAGGTAGGGATCAGCTGCCCCTCCGCCTGCAGACACACAGAGCACGCGTGCAGGCAGCAGGCACGCATAGGTCAGCAGCTCAAGTGCTCATTGCACTTAGCGTACCCTCAAAGCCTCAATAAACCACACACACCAAGTGCAGCAACTGTCGCCACCTGTCCATTAGATCCCACACCACCAACATCGCAAATCCCTCATCAACCCACACAACGCGCAGAAGCAAAAGTGGCTGGGACAAGGACCGACACTCATCATGCAAACGGCTGTGATCTCTGATAGAAAGCAACCAAAGCAGGAGGGCTCGCACTCACCATGGCTGCACTCGCCCACACTGCCACGTCCAGCGCCGCCAGCCTCCGCCCCAGCCCAACCAATGCAGCATCCCACACGTTTAGGGCCGCCAGGGCTGCAGCGGACCCGGGTTCAAACCCCAGGTCCGCCTCGAGGTGGTGCGGTGCTTTTGCAGCACGCAAGGTCAAGCTGCTGGGTGTGTGGGGCCACCCCATCCCCAGCCGCACCACTATGTCTGCATAGGTTGAGCTCCCTACAGTTGTCTCAGTGGCTTGCTCCTGCAGGGGCGCATAAGTGCGACATGCGTGCAACTCAGCTCCATCGCACGCAACCCATCATATGCGAATGCAAGTTCACAGGTCGTTGCACCTCCAGCACATGCACAGCCGATGCGCCTAGCTGGTGGACAGGTGGAGCGTCTAACGGCAGGCAGGTAATGAGCTTGGCCGCATGAGGGCCGTGCATGTGCGTGGTGTGCCATGCAGCTGTGTGAATGCACGCCACATGGGCACAACACCACTGTACTACACATCCGCCCCTGTCCGCCAGCCTCTACATGCCATACACCAAATACCTCATCACACCCCAGCCCCTCATGCACATAACCCTCACACTCACCATGTGCCCCAGCACCAAGATGTGGTCCACGGTCAGCAACGTGGCAGCACCCTGGATGGCATCTGATGCACTGAACCCGCTCACAAGCTGCTGTGTGCTGCTAGCCCCTGCCACGCTGCCATTGATCACGTGAACTGGACTGTGCGCACGCGCAACAGAACGCAGATGTTGGTAGATGCTTGCCCCCGTGTATGCTCTGTACCCTTTTATGTATAATGTGGTGCACACTGGGCGGTACCCATGCAGCCATGGCCTCTGACAGACGTTCATGGCATCAGCACACGCATGATCTTCCGCAACACAACATGCACGCAGCATGCCACTCCTCATGTGCACATCACAGGTGAGACAGGTGAGAAGGGCTCACGTGCAGACGCCGTGGCGGCCGAGCAAGAAGCGCAGGATGTAGTTGTCGATCACGGAGGGCGCGAACGTCGCCCAAACAGGCAACGAGAAGGGGATGGGCGGGTAGGAGGGCCAGGCTTTGAGTGCTGCCAGGTCTGCCAGCTGGTTGGCGGCAGTAAGCGTGTTGGCACAGTCAAGGCGCATCCTGCAGGGGTGGTGCAGCATGCGTGGCAGCAGGAAACAACAGTGACGATTTGCACACAGTGGCAACTGGAGACAGTGCACGTACAGATGGTGTACTGCTGTACTGGATGTGCTGGATGACTGCGTCACGCTCTGTAGTTGTACACGACCATCGCCAGCGCCACAAACAAGCTGCTGGTACAACACACACATATCTGCTGATGACTGACGTGATTGACGTTCCAATGCACACGACATTCCAGCTGCACATGATGGAGGTGACCTGCACAGCTGCTGCGCAACAAGCGCCACCCACGTGCTGTTCAGTGAATCCGCGATGTGGCCCAAGTGACTGGGCACCCGCTCTTCAGGCGGTCGTAGCACGATGGCGGTGAGGGTGCGCGGGCACGTGTGCGCAGACCCCGGCTGCCCCTCCACACTGCCATGCAGCCCGATCTCGTTCAGCGCAAAGTTGAAGCGCTTGTGGTGCAACTCCATTTCCCTGCGCAAGCGGCGTAGCAAGTGGACAGAGGGGTGGGAGGCCGTGGCGTGGTGCGGTGCCTCCAGCCAGGCGGCGATGAATGCCATGAGATGCGTGGTCTTGTGAAAGCTGTAGCTGCAGGTGCAGCAGAGCCGCACTGGTACCCATCTCAGCACACCATGCTGTGCCAGCTTGGAACATCTCCCCGCGCACTGCCAACATGCACACCAAGCCTGCAGCAGTCAAGCATACCAAGGATACCAAGCATTGCAAGCTATTTGTAAGGCTGTGATACCTGCGTACCTGTCGGCACACGTGCGGTTCTCCAGCCGCTGCCACTTCTCACACGGTATGCTGGCTCGCAACCACCCCCCGCGCATCCCACACAGTGTGGGGATCCCAGGGGGCCACTGCTCCAGCCATCGAGGTAGCAGGCCCATGGAGAAGATCTTGCAGTTGGCGCCCTGCAGGACGCAAGGGTTGAGGGTTGAGGATTGAGGGTTGAGGGTCTACCACTCCCGGTGTATGCTTGGGCCAGCAGGCCCAGTAGAGCAGTTCACAGTGCACACGGGGGGCAGTAGACAAGCAGGCTGAGCTGGCAAGCAGCACACTGCATCAATGCCATATAAAATTTGGGATGCCATGTGAGCTGTGATATCTGTGACACTCTGTGGAGTCAGATGGGCAGCTCGCCAGCTTGCACACCCAAAGATCACGCAACAACGCCCATGGCATGTCAGCTGACCACGTCATGCTCAGTCAACAAAATCCGTCCGCTGTGCCGCGCGCCACTCACCAGATTGTACCCCGGGTTCCGCAGCCCCGCAAGCCGCCCCAGCTCACACATGGTGGAGCCGCCTGATTTGGACACGTGCAGCACCTCCGTGCCGCCTGTTTTGGCGCGCGCTGCGCAGCGTGAAGCCGCCACCACGGCGTTCAGCAGCTGACGGCCCAACGTGCGTACCCGCACCTGTATCTGCGAACTGCTGGCACTCCCTGTGGCTTGGTGCCCATCAGCTGCGGCTGCAGCTGTGGCTTGGTGTCCGACAGCCTCCACCGACCCTGCCGCGCTGTGTGTACCCGCCCCCGATGAGGCGTTGCTTAAGCTGGCCCCTGACGCCACGTTGCTTAATCCGGCTTTTGACCGCACATTGCTCAAGCTGGCGCCTGCAGAAGGCCCAGCAGCTGACAGGTGCATGTCCAACGCGTGCAGGACGCCGACCACCACGCGCCGAACCAGTGGCACCTCTCGCAGCATCCCATCCACATGGTTCTCTGCCCACTTGCTGGCACCAGTGCTGCTGGATGTCCTGATGCCTCCTGCACCGCCGTCACTCGCCCAGCCTCCCATGTTCCCTGTGCCTGCTGCTGCGCCGACCACTTGCACATGCCTCAGTGGCACCACTGAGTCGGTGCGCGCTGCCGCATGCCCCTGCTGGTAGCTGCGGCGGTGATGCTGGTGGTGCTGGCTCTGCTGGTGGTGCGGCCGCTGCTGGTGCTGCTGCCGGCGCTGATGGGCAGCAAGTGCTGACATTCCACCATCCTGCCCAGTGCTTGCTGCAGGTAGGGGAGTGGTGTGTGCAGAGTCCGGACCCTGACTGCCCCCTTGCATGCTGCAAATCATGGTCTCAAACTCGTGCACCGCTGCCTCGATAGCATCCAGCCGGCTCTCTAGGCCTGAAAGCTGGCGCGTCGTGTGGGATCGTACTCGCTGTGTTAGTGGTGCAGCGTCCAGTGTGTGCCGTGCCCTGTGCTGGCTGGGGGTACCAACCTGAGCTGGGCCCCCACCACTCGGCCCTTCCCCAACCACGCTGTGATTTGCTGGGGGGGCTGCGAGGGCACGTAGCAGGGCTGCATCGTGTTCTCTGCTGCTAGGCATGGAAGCACCATCCAGCAAGCCCGCGATGTCAGCTACTTGCTGTGCAGCCACCAGCACCGCCTTTGCCTGATCGGATAGCGGCGGCCGCCCAGGCCCCCGTTCCCCCCGTAGTGCAGGAAGCAGGCCGGTGAAGAGCGCCGCCAGCAGTGGGCGTGTGTCCGAAGGGGAGAGGAACGGCGGTGGAGGTGGTGTGCGGTGGGGACTGCTGGGGCGTGGTAGGGTGCTGCTGCCTGCTGCAGCTTCAGTCGGGTGTGGCGATCCAAGCGTTCTTCGGTGGTGCTGGCAGCTGCGTCTGGCTTCTGATGATGGTCGCAGCCCCGTGCCTGGTTTTACTGCAGCGCTGGTTGCTGCTGCTGGCAGGAGCATGGCGTGCGCTTGGGGAGCATGGTTGCATGGTGCTTCCTCATCCTCGTTGTACCTTGCCGCCATGCCTGCTATGTCGCCCGAGCTTGCAATGTGAAGCTGACCAGGCAGCTTGGTTGCTGCTGCTGTCCCTGCCTTTGCTGCAGCTGCCGGAGAGCAGCTGCATTCATGCAGCACGATGAATAATGCGACAGCCACTAGGGTGGCCTTGATCCTGGTCATGAACGGTCACCTTCGGTTTCCACAATCCCGAACGGTATGCCAGGCCCTTGAACGACGCACAATTGCTTCAGGGCACCTGGTCTGGCGCCATTCGGTGCTCCATGCATCACCCGTCTGACGATTTCGTTCTATGTCAGAGGCGACGCCAATTGTCGTGTACAGGCTCACCATCGCCACTCAGCCAGCGGAATGGCAATGGCGCCTTGCATTTCATACTGGGCAGTAGCTCGCGTGTTCAGGCTCAGCATTTATTAAATTATATTCCACAACATTTGCAATGTATTTTCTGGCGTTTCTCTCTTCGGTTCCGCCTTCACTATGTGGCCATGTGGACCTGTGACAAGGTGACTCCGAGTGGACCGAGCATGACATCTGGTTGCAACATGACACCCAGCATACAGCCGTCGTGTTGGAAAGCCACATCAACTTTTTTGCTGCGACCCTGGGCCAGGCATGCAGGCCCATCACACGAATACCATACAGACCACCATACTTGTAGTAAACCAGGCCTCTTGCAGCTCAGTACTGATGAGAGGCCTCAGCACGTCAGGGGCTGGCCATGCAACAGAGCTGACAGGTTGTGGGGGCACATGGTGGGACAACCTGTATGTGACCCGAGCGTGACCCTGCTAAATGATGGCATGAGTCTTGGGACATCGTAACACACAACATTCCTCATCACATCTTGGGCTCTCATACTGAGGGTACACATGCTCCCCTCTCCTCCTGGGCGGCTGGTGCTGCAGCTGCTGGTGCTACGGCTGTGGAATCAGCTGCTGAGCCATGCTCTCAAGTGTAACGTCCCTTACCCGGCTGAGACACCTGAAACAGCACGCCAAGCTCTGCATGCGGCTGCTGCAGCTGGCCTTGCCCCTGCTGGCCCCGCCGGTGCTCATGTGCAGTAGGAGGAAGAGGAAACCTGGCCACCGCTGTGCGCGCCAGACACGTCATTGAAGGAGCGCAACCACGCAGAACAGGGGGCTACCATGTTGAAGATGCACAACATGTGCATGTGTCTCCTGTTTCTATCACGATGCAAGCGAGCCAGTTCCTGGCACACAAATGCATGGTCAGCATGCAGACCCCTTTGCTTGATGAACACGCAGCAGCAGGTGGTGCCACCCTTGGTGTCTAAGGCTGTGACTAATGCATATCATCAGCGTATCTTTCGCTGGATCACATGCAGCACATGTCATCACTCATCAGTAAACATACACATCAAACATGCGATGGTGCTCCAATACGCCAGGCCTTATTGATCGCTGGGCAGCCCTACAGCACGACCAAGCACATTGATACCGTGTACCTTGATCTGGCACACATCTGATGCAAGCAGCACACTGCAACAGCCATGTACTGCGGTGGCACTGTGGCAGGTGGATAGGAACTAACCGACTGAAAAAGCTTATATATTTGTGGCATCCTGAGCAGGTGCACTGGTGCAGGAAAAGACCAGGATGCACTGCACCGTACCAGGGCCACCCAGCTGTCGCAAAACAGCATGAATTCATTTGGGCTCTTCCAAATGTTCATGACTTCATGTCATGTACTTGGAAACCACATTTGCACAACATACCACAGCGATGCCTAGGAGGCCCAGGCTGGCCAAGCATCACATCACCATAGATGAGTGAAAAAGTTGATGAGTGCCGCAGTGCCACGCTCATCAGTATAACCAAGCATCTTCCTTGCTCTTTCTCTCGTTGCTCTTTGGTGCGGGGCAAGTTGCAGGATGCATGAACGAATCCATCATTCAGCCCATGTCATGTGCTCATGACTGCCACATACTCGCACCAAACGCGCAGATGCACATTGAAGGCACAACAGGTCAGTGACGGCATTCCCACCACGCAGGCGCAATTGAAATGCTCATTAAATGCCAAATCAACAAGTGCACCATTCATGAATCGACATGCCATCTTCTTCACGCTTATTCACACTACTCCACCCAGCCCGCTCCGCCAGGGGCCATCCATATCACAAGTACACAATAGAAGCCTGGGGTCGTGTCTGCTGCTGTTGGCATGAGGTAGGTTCTGCCCGCCCAGCCCCTGGTCCTTCAGACGATGGCCGCTGCGTTGGCGCAGGTGCCACATTTCCTGGGTTCTGGCGCGGTGTTTGAGGCTGCATTTGGCACTCAGCTTTGCCAAGGGCCTGCGCGCCGTTGGCTGCCGCTGCTGGTGCCGTGGTGGCAGCATTGCTGCTGCCACTGCTGGGGCAGCGGCCAGAGCCTGATCCAGGCCCCACCATTACCACAGGCGGCACAACAATCCCCCTGGCCTGCAACATGGCCACCAGCTCGTTGCAGATCTCTAGAGCAGTCGGCCGCGTTGAGGGCAGCCTGAAGAGGCACGTGCCGACCAGTGCTCGGTAATCATCTGGGGTGCTGGCAGGAAGCTGCGGGAACAGGGGGCTGCGAGCGTAGCTGCCGTCCCGTCGTCTCACACCAAGAGGTGTGTCCATGTACATCTCCCTGCATGCAGTCAGTACAGGCAGTACAGGATGAGTCGATGCAAGGATCGGACACACCCAGCTGGCAACATCCTCACAGCTGCCTTTCCAGTAGCTCAAACAAGTGATGATTACGCTCCAAGCCATCATTGCTGAGGGGGAGCCGGTCCGCAACCCACGCACCACATCATGACGCCCAGGGAGAACACGTCTGAAGCCTTGGTCACGCGTGAGGCATGCACCACCTCAGGCGCCACGTACAGCGGTGTGCCACTGCTGTAGTTGGACACGTGCGTGGCGGTGGGGTCGATGGCTGTGGCCAGGCCAAAGTCGGTCAGCTTGGCCACGATGCCCAGCGCGCAGCTGCGGTCCGGCTTGATCATGACGTTGTCAGGCTTCAGGTCCCCGTGGATGATGCCCTTGGAGTGGAGGTAGGCCACGCCCTGGGCCACGTCCAGCAGCAGCAGCAGGATGAGGTCCAAGAGAGGCGCCCTGTCGCTGCCTTGACCATCATGCAGCAGGTCGGCACGCGCGGCTGCGCCCAGCGATGTGTTGCAAAACTCCTGCACCAGGTACAGTTTGTAGTCGTGCACACCAGAGGCCCCCGCCTGGTCCACAGTCACTTCCAGGTACTGCCCCTCCTCCTGCTTGGGCTGCAGCAGCTTGATGTCATACCGGTAGGTGGCCACGATGTTGCGGTGCAGCACGCTCGTGCACACAGCCGCCTCGGTCACCGCGCGCTCGTAGCTCAGCACGCGCCCCGTGTGCTGAGCCCCTTGCGCACCGCTGCTGAACACCAGCGTCTTGACAGCCACGTCCAGGCCCTTCCATGTGCCACGGTACACAGTGCCCCAGCTGCCCTTGCCCACCACGCACAGCAGCGTCAGCTTGTTGGCCTCCTCTTGGTCGGCATTCAGTGCACTGGCTGCGACGTCCACTGACGGGGGCAGTGCGTCAGGGGGTGTGGCGTCGTTTGTGCCAGATGCCTGGATGAGCTGCTGACAGACGCGCACGGCGTGCGCTGACGCTGCGCACATCAAGTTCGGGGGTTTGCACCAATGTCTCTGTCCGCGGTGCCTCAGTGCCTCAGTGCCAGCAAGGTTGGGGGTATGAGGGCTTGCTTATGTACACATTAGGCAGATGCACACAAGGTGAGGCCCCAGACTGTTGCCAGTGCTAGGGAGTGCTGGGATGTGATGAGTGCTGGTGATCAGCATAATTCCTGGTGATCGCTAAACAGCGGCTGCCAGCTCAAGTCAAGTGCACACTACACACTACAGCTCACCTTGAGACAAGTTGGCATGGGAATCAAGTGCCGCAAGCTTGTCTTGGGCCGGCAAGTCACCTTTTTCTTGGCTGGATGTGCAGTGCCACATCACCCAAATGCAAGTGTAGGTGCCCAGTACGAATGCATGCCAGCAAGGAACTCAGCAGACAGGGAATGTGCGCTCTAACCAACTCCTGATAATGATGGTGAGAGGTATGGGATGGTGGCAGGTGTTCTTTGTAGGGCAATCCAGGCAGTGTGTGCAACACCAATTCATGTCGCAGGCGCCACAACCGCCAGCCTACCTGCCAGCTACAACGACCAGAAGGGCCGCTTGTGCTGTGGCGCCTCGTGTGCCAGGCTCGCTGAGTGGCCAGCTTTTGAGCAGCTCTGTGGCTGGTCCTTTGTTTGCATGCCGCTGCCGTGCTGCTGTGTACACCAGAGCCAGCAGCGCCAGCACGAAGAGGCCTGCGCCCAGGCCCACCCCAACGCCCACCGCCAGCGTGACTGCTTTGCTCCCAGAACCAGACGCGTCCGAGCCATTGCCAGGCTTTGCGCTGCAGGCCGGAGCCAGGCCACCCCAGTCGGGCAGGGGTGTGCAGGCCGGCAGTGGGGTTTCTGGCACCAGGCGCAGGTATGACCCATTCACACCCCAGCCTGCGTACTGCAGCAGGGTGAAGGAGGGTGAGGAAGGGTCCAGGGGAGGGCCGCTCTCAGCCAGCAGCCCAAAGGTCGTGATGCCAGCATTTATGGCGCTGCTGCTGTTGCTCGCTGCTGGCGCGCCCCAAAAGAGGGGGGCAGTGGCCACGGCACCGCTGCGCCATGCAGGCCCCCGCAGCGCGGCTGACAGCAGTGCTGCGTAGTCTGACTGGGGCAGCACAAGTGTGACGTTGTACAGGAACACCTGGGGCGGTTGGGTGGCGTCCTGCCACCATGGCGATGCACGTTGGAAGGGCCACAGCGGCAGCGCTGTGGACAGAGCTGCCGCTGGATGGTTGGTTGCAGTTGGCAGAACAGAACCCAGGGGCAGCTTGGGCAAGCCGGACAGCGTCTGCGGGGTGCACGCACAACAGGTGTTGCAGGGGTGCCTCCCTTCGAACGATGCCCCCTTATAGCACACCATATGCATGAGCATGTACCATGAGCATTCTTCACAGCGTGCAAGGCATGGCAGCAGGAGCATGTGGGAGCTGCCCCAAGTAAAGACCGCGGGTAGGGCAGGATTCAAAGCATGTACAGCCATTCTGCAATCTCTGGACTCAACAACTCCATGCACGCACCAGCTTGTACAGCATCAGCGCGCTGCTCTGCTGTGCACTGTACGGCAGCTGCACCACGGGGTCCTCTGAGGCCTCCAGGTCCAGGGTCACCGTGTACGCGGTGGCAGGCACGTGGTTGAAGGGGCCGTGCAGCAGCGTGTAGCCCAGCAGCGTGTAGGGAGGGGCCAGGGCATCAGGGGGCAAGGCTGCGGCCGCGCGGCTACTGTTGATGGCTGCCTGCACATCCGCTGCTCGTGCTGCTGCAGCTGACAAGGTCATGTCCTGGAGAACCATGATCACGGACGGCCACGCCTGCAGTCACCCAAGCAGCAGCATGGCAAGCAAAGAACATGATGGATTACACTAGGACCACCCGTCTGTTCAGTTCCTGGTAGCTCGATCGTGCACACCCAACATAGGTGTTGCAACATGCACACGGTTGCACACTGAGGCAAGCTGCAAGCTGCATGCAGCACACGTGACAGGAGTCGTACCTCAGGGTTCTGTGGGAGCCCGCGCGTGATAGCAGAGGACTGGGCGTCCACAAGGGATGCACGCAGTGCAGGCGTGCTGTCAGCCGCCCAGTACGGGAAGCTGGATGTGTGTGCACACGTTCAGGGTTTAGATTTGTTTGACATGTCACATGTGTCAGCAGAGTGTGCGTTCCCGAGGCACAGTCCATGGAACGGCAGCTGGCAGCATGCGGCCGGCATGCAATTGGTGCAGACGTATGTGCGGCCAACACCATCAGCGAACCAACATGTGCACAAAGTAATTGACATTTTAGACCCATCTCAGCCGCGGGAGCATGCAAAGCTGTTTCAGCCACTCACATGCTTGTGTTGGTTGCAAACTCGTCAGGGGTCACTGGCCGTGCAGCGCCCAGGCCACCCGCAGGAAGCAGGGACAAGTTGCATATGCCGAGTGGAGGGAAGGGGGTGCCTGGGGGCACTCCTGAGGCAGGGTCATACTGCAGGAAGAAAGCGCGGGGGACAGCACGTGGTGCATGACATGGTCTGGTTGTAATGTGTGCCCGTTGTCAGTGAGGACAGCCCAGAAGCAAGGCGCTGCTGAGAGCACAGCAAACACGCTGGTGCTCAACAGCAGCAGCGAGGAAAAGAGCTGCAGGGTAGGACCCTACATGAGCGGGCAAGAGGAGCAGCAGGTGCAGGGGGTCCCACACATCACACCTCTTTCATGGCCAGCACATGGTAGTCGGTGGCCTGGGCAAGGGGGAAGGAGGCAGAGGCGAAGACTATAGAATGTGGGGTCACGGCGCTGATAATTGCGAGCGAGTTGGCCATTGCAGCCAGCCAGCGGGTTCGCCAGGGGGCCAGTAGGGCGAACGGGGTTTCCAGCATAACGTGCCAGTAGGCCAATGCCGACACCTCCTGCTGCGTTGTGTACACATGCAGGCCTGCGGTGCAGCAGACAGGGCAACCAGCCTCCAGCAACAACCCAGCAGGTGCACCATGACAGCTGAGGTCACGCGGGCCGGGGTCCAGACCCTGATGTGCCCAGGTCGCACACAACGCACCCACTGCTGCTGCAGGCCAGCCTCAGCAGCTCAGCCCAGCACACCTGTATGGCTCAACCGCTGGTATGTAGGAATGGCCAAAGAGACCTTGAAGCGCAGGAACACGGAGTTGGAATTGCCTGGCAGAAACAAGCAGGGACATGTCAAGACAACAGTAAGGAGTGAGCAAGCTTCATTACTGATGCAGCTGGTGGCCAAACAATTGGCATGCAAGGCATATTCAATTTGTGAAATCTCAGCTGCATGTGGCCTGTAGCCTTATCGCATGCGTTCAGCATGACCAATAAAGTCCTGCTGCTGGACTACTGATGTTATAATAAGCCAGAAACAAGGGGAAGGCTGTGCCAAACAAATGCAAACCCTTCATGGATGTGTGCAGACTGCGGATTGATGGCCATAACAGCAGGGTATGACAGCAAGGGTGGCGCACCAATCCAGCTCAAGCCAGCCACGCCTCGCGTGGTGACCCTGTGTGAAGGAAGGGGCCAAGGCACACAGTCAAGCCACAGAGCAGCGCGGAACACCACAGATGTACTGAGGCTGAACAGCCCCGTCAGCCTGCAGCGTAAGTTTTGGTGTGGTGGCCACACGCAGCATGCACCTGGGTGATGAGGAGTGCATCTATGAGGCAAACGCACATGCAGCATGAGCGGACGAGTGTCAAGTTGACCAGCTGGATGTTTGAGGTGCCCGCCATCTCTGAAGTGCAGGAAACTCCATTGTCCATGTCTGCAAGCGCCAACGCAGACATGCATGGTGGATTGGGTAATTTCAGCGCCATTGATTAGACAACATGTGATGAGAACGATGCCCATGCATGACACATGGGCACACATGGATGTACTCCCTTCCAACACGGCACCACCACCATAACGACCGAGGAGAGAACCCGGCAGTTCTCACCTATGAGAGCCCGCCCATTCTGCTCCGCAGGCATTAATACGACAGACCCGTGGGAAAGAGGGGGGGAAAGGGGCTTGAGAGGCGATGCCACCTCAGATACGTTGAGCACTGGCCCACATTTGATTGTGGTATCGACGTCTGCAGCAAGTCGGGACCAACGGTTCATTTGGGCGTGAGTCTTGACAAGTGCATGACCAAGGACGACCATGGCCATTACCCGCGGCGCACCATCTTCAAGGCTTCGCACAGCATCCAGAACTTCCTGACCATTGTTGACGTCCAGCGTCCTCACAACACACCGTGCTGGAACTGCTAGCAGCAGGGCCAGCAACACATGAGCAGCCAACATGTAGTGTATCCCTACGTTTTCATGGCATGTATCACGGTTTGTGCACCGTCGTCAGCACGTATCTGGTTCTGCCATCACGCATATACTGTGAATACATTGTCGACAGTCTATTGCTTGCCACCAAGCGTGTGCTTGGGCGCGCATGAACATCGCACTGAGCTTCGCCTGTGACTCTCACAGCTCTTCCGTTCACAACTGCCATCACAGTTGCATGCTGTTTGACATTGATGCAGAAAGGGGTGCATGTGCAGGTGCTGGGGTGCTGTGGCACTGTTTGAAGCATGACACGCTACACTGCAAGCCGTGTACTGCCTTAGTACAACTTGGACTGCTCCGTGGCGGTCGCCAGTGCATCCTGAGGCACCAGCTGCAGCAGCTCTGACAGCTTCTTTGCTGCCGCTGAGCGCGCAGCCCCACTGAACTTCACAAACTCAGCAGCTTTGGCACCCGTCACAGTGGCTGTCGGCATTGCATCAAAGTACCTGCACGCACCGAGCACATCAGGTTGGTTATGCACAGGGAGAACGCTGCGTAACATGTCTCAGCTTGCCTACATATCAACATATGGTTCATGCAAGAATGGATGCTCCCCAAAGCCACCATCCCAGACCCAAACAAATAAATGCCTGCGCACATCACATCCAGGACACAATAAGCAGCCTGACGCAGGGCGCTCTCTTGAAGTGCACACACTTGTTGTAATCCATGGCATCAAGGTACTCAATGAGCTCCGCGCGCAGCTGTGTCGCACGTGCCTGCAATGTGCCAGTCCACATACGGGTGAGAGGTGCAAGAGGTCCCTGAGAGCCATAACCCTGAGAGCCATAACGCAGATGCGTGTGGGCCACAGTCAGATGCTGCTACATGAAGTCATGGACCCCTCCCTGAAAACGTGCTTGTGCACATGGTGTCATGCCAGCTGCGGATGTTGCAGGCCATGCCCGCCGGATGCCAGGCACCCCTGGCCGGGTTTGACTGCCAGGCAACAGCACCATCTGACCTGTGCACTGACGAACACAGAGTGCGAACAGTGCCTGTGCCCAAGGGCCCCCTACCCAAAGGACGTCCCTCATTCATTTGAGGTCATGTTTCAACAGAGTAGATCACAATACCGCACTACCTGCTTGTCGCGGCTGCCGCCCTGCGATGAGTCCCCCAGCAGCGCCACCACAGCATCCAGGTTGTCGCGTACATTGTTGGGCGAGCCCTGCACGCGGCGTGTGGGTACATGCATGTAGGTGCACATGCTCATAATGTGCAGGTAGGCAATGGTGCAGGGGTCGTGCGGGTGTCCCGTTGTGGGTGGTGGCTGGGTCAGCTAACCCCTGCACTTGTGGCCTCAAGATCAGCATCATTGCATGTGCTAACGGTGCACAGCGCCTCCACAATGAGGAGCAAGTCTCCAGGCCTGAAGCATGTATTAACCCTGGAACCCCGAACATAACCCTGAAAATCCTCATTCCTCAGCCCTGACATTACACTGCTCAGCATCACACACCATGATGCGTGAGAGCAGGTTGCGCAGCTGCGGCCAATCAGCATCCTCGATGATGCCCTGCATGAGCAGCACAGCAGGCACAAGCACGCGATGCTTATGCGTCCAAGACATACAGCGGTGGCAGGGGACACAGTGCAGTGTGCTGCTGCACACAGCACGTCATGACATCCGCTGGTCGTATGAAATATCAACTAGCGAGTGCATCACAAGGACGTGCGCTCCTGTGCTGCCTGCAGTCTGCTCCTTAGTGATGAGCCATGGACAGGCAACCCACCCACCCTGTGATGTATTATATGATACACATGCCTGGTTGATGATATATGACAATGTTGTGCGACAACGACCCGCCACAGCGGCTGGGCTTGCATACCATGAGAAGAACAGCTGCCACCATCACCCATGGCCCCAACGCACACACCTGTGCCTCTGCCAGCAGGTCTGCCACACGCAGTAGCGGTACAACGTAGTAGTACAAGGGGCGGGGAGGAGGTGGGCGTAGCGCCTCAGTGGGCACCAGTGCAAATGCAAGAGCGCCAGCAGTCAAGAGGCCACCAATCAGCAGCCGCCGCTGCATGAGCAGGGAAGGAGGGACAGGCAGCGGAATCAGAGCCCTGATACCTTGCAATGCAGTGTACATGCGTGCATGAAACAAGGGGACATGTCTTGTGCGTGACGTGAGGACTGAGGAGCAAACGATCAAGCATCTGGTGCATTGAGGCACGGAGTCCTGGAACCATCTTGGCTCTGGCTATCAGCGCAATCACCTCATGTCTGCAGCTGTGCAGAGCCTGCATACGTCATGCCTACCTGGACCGTGGCTTCAGCTTCAGGGTCCTTTGGAGTCGCCCCGCCTTGCTCGCCCACCCCACTGCCCACGAAAAACTCGACGTCTGCCTCGCTCAGCCACGCTGCGCGTGACTGGCCTGCGTGAATTGAAGTGAAAGCACACAGGAAAGTCTGCCATGATCCGCTTTGCCTGAGTGGATGCTGTGAATCAAACACCAAGTCGCTCACAGGTTGTTTCATTGGGATGCTGTGCATTGAAACCCCGAAGCCGTGCACGCCCTGATGGCTGGCACGCATATGTGAGGCAGGCATGCAGGTGGCCAGCCACCCACCTTTCCCCGTGAAGATAACCTCGCGCGAGTCGGTTGAATCCACACGCTTGGGTTTCTCAAGCACATCCACCACGCCTGCGGCTGGTGCGCCCTGTGTGCACGTGCACACATGCGCGGCTGCATTCGCCTGAGTGGGTGAAAAGCATCACCCACAAACATTTGTGGGATGCCCGATGCCATGCGCATCTGCAGGAGCACTCAGCCACATGCGCTGCGCTTGTTGTGCCGGTGCCCATGTTGACCGACCTCGGACCTTGTACAACGGCCACCCCCAACATATGGCCCCCATACCCTACACAACGTCGCCCCTACCCTACAGCCCCCATACAGCCCCCATACCCTACGGCCCCCATACGGCCCCCGTACCCTACACAACGGTCGCAGCCTGCTGAGCCACTGTACATTGCGCCAGTGTGGCTGTAGGCTTTGCAGGACCAGCCAGGTGTGTGCACATGCGGGTGCAAGAGCATGGCTACGCACAGCTTCCATGCTGAGGTCATAGATGTGGCATGGTTCAGGGCTAGCGAACAGATGTCATTTTCTCTTACGTAATCACCAAGCTGGCAGCGCGAAAATCGACGAGCCCCACAAGGCTTCAACACACGCAATTACCTTGGCCTGCTGCGCAATTTCCAGCTGTTTGCGCAAACGAGCTGCTTCTTCCTCGGCTGCCCTCAGACGCGCGAGAACATCTTCACCGATTGGCTCTTGACGATTGGACTGGACAATGAGCCGTGATGAACGCTTGGCAGCGTGAAACCCCGTACTATGAGCGTTGAAAGGCCTCTGATGCCCCAACGTCCGCATCCTCTTGACCTACAACACAGTACCCCTCCTAACAGGCAGATCCCTCAGCAGTGAACGAAGATGGCAAAGGATGATTCTCCTACGCAATGGGGGAGGCCTACGGTGAGTGCGTGAAACAGTGAGACCCCAGGATTTGGCAGTATTCCAAAGGACCACGTCAGGGTCTGGCAGGGCTCAACCCAGGCCGCGCAGAGCCCTTGCTGCGCATGTTGTGGACGGCGAGGCGCCGTGTTCTGAGGCCGTTTCTTGCTGTACTGACCCAACCTCGAATCAGCAGCCCATCAAGCGCAGCGCATTTGCCTCAATTTTATTTCAAGGGACTAGCTGCGTTTGCATCTGCGTCCTCACAGAAGAGGATGGGCTCCAAGTCCATCCAGCGGGAATGGTTCCCTCCTGAGGGCGTGGCTCAGCAGGGGCCCGGTGGACTGATGCTATACAACTCGCTGGTGGACGAGAAGACGCCTTTTGTTCCAGCTGCGGGTCCTGGCAGCAAGCAGATCACCTGGTACACTTGCGGCCCTACTGTCTACGATTCTGCACACATGGGGCACGCTCGGAACTACGTCACGTTTGACATCCTGCGCCGGGTTCTGGAAGACTACTTCGGGTACAACTGCCTCTTCGTCATGAACGTGACAGATGTGGACGATAAGATCATCCTCCGTGCGCGGCGTAACCACCTGTTGAAACAGTACTGCGAGAGCGGGAAGAGCGTGGAGCAGGTGTGCAGCTGGCGGGCCATGCAGGGGGTACATGGGGGTACATGGGCCCGTGCGCGCATGCATCGGGTGCTCGCATGTGCATGGGAGGTGCATGTGCGGGCACAGCTGTGAACGCTGGGCACGCTTTCCTGCTTGCTTCGCATCCCGTGCACACGATGTACCCTCCAAGGCACCTGCCCCGCTGCTCACCACACCGATGGTTGTGTGCATGCGCATGCTCAGGTGCGGGAGTTTGCGCGCACCTCCATCTCAGCAGCGGCAGCCAAGCAGAGTAAGAAGGTGGATGAGGCGCAGGCGTTGGTCACAGCCGCAGACGCGGAGGGCGAGGTGCGCTCACCCTGAGCTTCCTGAATGGGCCCGGATGGCATACCATCAGACATGGATCCCTCAGGCTGACCGCCGTCCTCATGCTCACCACCTGTGCGCCTGCTTCCCTGTGTCCCGATGCAAGTTCCACGTGCTCATGCTCAAAGACCGGGGCCCCCGCCTGTAGGCCACCTGTGCCAAGTTGAAGCGCGAGGAGCTGGCCACCAACCTCAAGAACGAGGCGCACAAGCTCAGCCGCATCCAAGAGAGCGCGTCAGCGCTGGCAGCGCTCCCTGAGGGTGTGTACAGGGCTGTTGTGCCTGGGTGTGTGCGGGGCTGTTGTGCCTGGGCCTCAACCAAAGCAGCAGCAGGGAGGGGTGCTGGGGCTGGTGTGCACCGACTTCCCGCACCAGCACCTGCCAGCACAGAACCATGGCGGTCGCATGGGCCGTCTGTCATGCCCTGCAGCCCATGTGCTGTTGTCAGACCTCCATCCATCCCAGCATCCAGCTGCCACCACAGCGACGCCTGCCCTCGTTCTGTGCACCTGGCACCTTGCAGGTGCACCACTGGCTGCTGTGCTGGAGGCGGCGGGTGACTTCGTGGCAGAGGCCCTAGACAAGGAGCATGGCGCGGCGGTCACGGATGCGTCCATCTTCCGTGCACATGCCGCCAAGTACGAGGTGCGCAATGGGCGGGACGTTGGGGGTCTGGTGGGATGGGGGGTATGGAGAAGGGGAAGGAAGAGATGAAAGGAGGGAAAGCGGGAGAGGGGGGAGGGGAGAGGGAGGGGAAGGTAAGGAAAGACGGAGGAGCGGTCGGGGCCTTGGGGATGCCACATGCACAGCAGCACATGGAGGTGGGGTGGGGTAGGGTTAAGGGTTAAGGGTTTAGGTCAGGGTTGCGGTTCAGGCTTGAGGGTTGGGGTAGTGGTGGGGGTTGGGCTGCTGCAGGTCTCCCACCTGCATCAGCAGGGGGGCACCGCTGCAACCGGCAGCACCCGTACCTCCTGTTCATAACAGCTGCATCTGCTTGCACTCGCCCCTATATGGTCCTCACGCTCCCACATGCGCTCCTCGCACCTTCCTCACACTTGCCTCACACCTTCCTCACACCACCGCAGCGTGAGTTCATGGAGGACATGGAGGCGCTGGGCTGCCGCGCCCCCAGCGTGCTCACACGTGTGAGCGAGTACATCCCCGAGATCATCACGTACGTGCAGAAGATCATCGACAACGGCTGCGCGTACGAGTCCAACGGCTCAGTGTACTTCGACACGCAAAAGTTCCGGGCGTGCGGCCACACGTATGGCAAGCTCAAGCCCTGGGCTGTGGGCTCGGCAGCACTTGCAGCAGAGGTGGGGTGGGGTGGTGGGAGGCACACTGGTGGGAGCTCTGTCCAGGCAGGGGGTGCAGTGGTGGGTGGCTGTCTAAATCAGCGAGTGAGCTGAGAATTGGAGGCTATGAGCTCCTGAGAATTCAGAGGTTCTGAAATTTTAGGGCGGATTTTAGGGGGGGACACTTACTTGGTGCCGCTTGGGCTTGTGGTGACCATGTGTGTGAGGTTCTGGGCAAGGGGCGCTGTGTGGCAATGGCTGTGTGGCAACGGCTGTGGGGCTGTGGTGCAGGTGTGTGGGTGCAGCGCTCACGCGCAGCCCCCTGCTGCACATGCATGCACGCTCTGCATGTGCCAGCCGGTCCCAAGCACACCCAGGGCCCGCAGCACCTGCACTGACACGCTGCCCACTTGCTGTGTGCCCCACGGCTCTCCCCCCTGCGCAGGGCGAGGCCAACTTTGAGACGGCGGAGAAGCGGTGCCCCCAGGACTTTGCCCTATGGAAGGCATCCAAGCCAGGGGAGCCTGTGTGGGACAGCCCCTGGGGCAAGGGGCGGCCCGGGTGGCACATCGAGTGCAGCGCGATGGCGAGTTCGGTGTTTGGGCAGGTGATGGACATCCACTCGGGCGGTGAGGACCTGCGGTTCCCCCACCATGACAATGAGCTGGCACAGGCGGAGGCACACTACCATGACGCGTGAGTGGCTCCAGCACTGTGTGTCACATCACACACCCGCAGCAGCGTGTCACAGCTGTCAGCGGCTTGCTGGGAGCCGCGTGTGAGTGCCTGTGTGCAGCTGGCGGGTGTGGTGGCAGCACAGCGCGGATGCTCATGATCATCTGCTGCTCAGCTCATGGAAGGCATGGACCAGCGGCAGCAGTGCCAGCTACACAGCTGGGGGCTCCCCCAGGTGTCGAAGGTCCTCTGGGGCATACCCACCTGTTGGGTGCACCTATTCATGTGACACTGCTGGGGATTTGGGGGCGCTGTTGAGATGCACAGCTCGCACCAACAATAATTTACCACATGAAATGCATGATCTTCACATCAGTGAGACCCCATCAGGACGTCATGTCGTGCCCTGCCGCTGGTGGCTGTGTGGTGCAGGGGCTGCCGGCAGTGGGTCAACTATTTCTTGCACTCGGGGCACCTGGAGATTGAAGGGCTCAAGATGTCCAAGTCGCTGAAGAACTTCATCACCATCCGGTGCGCATGTTGCATGATGCCTTTCACATGTTATCTGCCATTGCCTGCTACACAGTCTGCTCCCAAGTGGCAGGTGGAAGCATTTCCTCTGGGCTCGTCAGTGTGATCCAACACAGCGCCAGCCACTTGGTTCATGCAGGACGTGCAACATTATCGCATGTATGCATGCGGGTGTAGGTTAGGGTGCTCGGGTAGGGGGTAGGGTTGTTGCACACCCACGGCACCCACAGCCGCCCCCTTGCCTGAGCTGTGGCAGGGGAGGCAAGAGAGCGAGATAAAGGTACAGCTGGTGCCCAGAGCGAGCCCCCACAGCATGCCTCTGCCCCATGTGGTCCCCCCATGCGGGTGCATGGCGCAGTTGCATGGGCACAGAGGGGCGGCCGTGGTAGATTGGACGCGCCTGTCGCGAGGACCAGGGCAGGCGTTTTGGTGGCCGGGCCACATGCACCGCAGCATGGACATGCAAAGCCGCACATGCACGTAGCGCATGTACATGGCACATGCAATTGCGCATGCACATGTCATGCACATGACGTGGACATGCACAGCTGCTCATGCACGCGGCACATGCGCATGCACCTAACGTGGGCACGAACAATGCAATCGCTGAAAAACTGCAGAGCGTGCACGTGCAGTTGCGCTGTGACCTAACGAAACTATCATACTATGTAGTATGACTGCACTCCATGTTCTGATGCTGCTGCCCACCACTCCGCACCACAGGGAGGCGCTCAAGACCTTCAGTGCGCGCCAGTTGCGGCTCATGTTTGCGCTGCAGCCATGGAACAAGCCAGTCATGTACGGCGAGCAGGCGCGGTGGGTGGGCTACACTCCCATCACTGCCCTCTGTTGTTTGGCCATGCATTGATGTCAGCGGATACGCGCCATCGCTGCCACAGCCTGCTTGCACATGGCACCACCCAACACGTACCTGGGCTGGCCGTGTCTTTCTGTCAGCATGCAACTGTCAACGGCTTATTGTGGGTTGATGATTAACTCTGGGTGGCCCCCCCCTCACATGTGTACTGATGCACCTGACGACGCTGATGCACCTGACCTCGTGCGCACTTCTGTGTACGCCAAGTCCCCGCCATACCGCTGCTGGTGTGCCAACCCGTGGTGGCTGAACCTGCCGTCCTCCTTGTATCTATGGCACGCGCAGCGGTGAGATGAAGGCGCGCGAGGCGTCACTGAAGAACTTCTTCCAGAATGTGGAGGTGGCGGTGCGTGGTGCGGGCGACCAGACAACGCTGAAGCAGCGGTGGGAGGTGAGTGGGCTGGGAGAGGTGTGAGGTTGTGAGGTGCGAGGTGTGAGGTACGAGAGTGTGAGGTATGAGGGTGTGAGGTACGAGGGCACGAGGGTTCAAGGGTGAGGTGAGGTACAAGGGTGTGAGGTGTAGAAGTATGAAAGTATGAAAGTATGTACTGAGTTGATGGTGTGAGGTGTCGGTGGCTTGTGTGTGAGGGTGTCATGCCGCTGCTGGACACCTCGACGACCACAGTACAGCCTGTAGGGAGGAACAAGAGTCGTGTATGCTGACCAGACCATCTCTTGGCTGGTGAAAACATCGTCACCATACGGTATTTGTCGTGCATCATCCTTCACGAGCCTTTAGGCCTCCCGCCGCATACCAGCAGCCGTCAGATCCATCGCGCATGCTTTCGCGCGCGTGCCAGGCGCCCGAGATGGAGCTGCAGGGTAAGCTGGGGGCGGCGCAGGCGGCCGCGCACGCCGCGCTGTGCGACAACATCAACACGGCAGGGGCGCTGGATGCGGTGGGGGACCTGATCAAGGCGGTCAATGTGTACCTGGCGGGGCGGCAGGTGCGCGCCATCTTGGCCCACTGGTTCCATACATGGTGGTGTGCGGAGGGCGTTGATGTGGGTCAGGTGTGTTTAGGGTGTGTAGGGTGTAGGGTTTTATGGTTGGGTTTAGGTTGGGGCTGGTGTGACCTGGAAGCACTGAGGGTCCTGTGCAGCCATCATGTCATGTCATCAGGTCTGTGGGTGCGCGGTGTGGTGGTGTGGGGCACGCTTTTGGGGCATGCTCGTGGGCCACTGTGTTGTGTAGGCGGTGCGCGGGGTGCTTGCACGGGTGCTGATTAGCTTAGTCCCCTCTGTGTGGAACGGCTCTGCTCGTGATGACCAGTCTTGATTCGACATGACGGCGTCAGTGAAAAGAGCTTCGCGGTGGTGCACGCTGCGCAGGAGGCTGGCATGCCGGCGCAGCCGCTGCTGCTGGGGCGCTGCGCGGCGTTCGTGACGCGCATCCTGTCCGTGATGGGTCTGGTGGAGGTGCCTGTGGACAGGTGCGCTGGGTGCGAGGAGTTTAGGATTTGAGGGTATGGCCCCCAGGGTCCAAGGTGCCTGGCCTTGGGGCTTGGGAATTCAACAGGCAATGCGGTTTGCGGACCTGTGAAGGCAGTGGGGAACGCGGTTTGCGGCTTGGGCATGCAGTAGGGGATGTGCAGAGGCTGCGCCACCTGCAAGTAAGCAAGGCGGACAGCCCTGGGGGAGCCTGCGTGTATGCGCGCCATGTACTAGTGTGCCGTGCTGCCTGGGCAGCCCAACCCATGTGGATCCCCCTGTGGGCTTGTGTTGCATGCACAGGCCGGGGTTCACGGATGTGTCAGGTGGTGCGTCGTCATCGGGCGACGGCCGCACGGCGGCAGTGCTGGACGCGCTGGCCGCGTTCCGTGATGAGGTGCGTGTGGGCGGGTGCTACGGTATCTCATTCCTGCTCCACCACATGCTCTGTGTGAAAGGGAAGGCGGGCGGCAGCAAGGCTCAGGACTGTTGCCCTGAACCCTGAACCCTAAAACCCATGCCTGCAGCGCTCAGCGCGAATTTGGCACCATACGTGCACGTGTTGACGGGTTGGGTGCACGATTGTTTAGTAGTTCACTGTGTCTGCCAGAAGGCGAAGGACCGGTCCATAGGAAAGGCCCATACACACGGCACATCCAAAACAGATCATGGTAGTTGAGCAGCGAACCGCTCCACATGAGCTGCACGCGCATGCACGTCGAGCAGCCACCCCGAGCACCTCCAGATCCCACCCTACCCCACCGTTTGGATTTTGCGGCGCGATGTACACCCATCGCATGTGCGGTGCTGCAACCTGTGCACAGGTGCGGGCGCTGGCCAAGGCCAAAGCCGCGGCAGGCAAGGTGCTGGGGGCGTGTGATGCGCTGCGTGACAGCACACTGGTGGAGCTGGGGGTGCGGCTGGAAGACAGGCCAGATGGTAGGTGGTGCTGACAACAGCACACGGGACTGGTAATACACATAGTTGGTGATACATGCTGGCCATAGCACATGCTGGCAACAGGTGATATATGAAATAACACAGGTGATACAGAATATAACAGGCTTGCTGGAAACAGCACTGCACACTTGCTTGCAGCGCCACACCGATGGGCCTAGCGGGGGAATTCGTTAGTGGGTGGAATGCTGTGGTGGTTGGTAGGTAAATGGGTCGGCAGATGGTTAGACGTTGGCTTCTCTTTTCTGAGGACGCGTCAGGCTGCACGAGCCACCTGCAGAAGGAAATGGTGCCGCCGCGCCATGGCGCAAGTGTGTGCAACACTCGGGCGTGCGTGTTTTCGTGGCCCGCAGGCAAGGCGGTGTGGAAGCTGGATGACCCGGCCGCGCTGCGTGCTGAGATTGCGGAACGCGCGGCAGCAGCGGCGGAGGCGGCACGCAAGAAGGTGGAGGGGGCGCTGCAGCGCAAGCAGCAGGAGAAGGAGAAGTTTGAGGGGATCGCTGCGCTGCCGCCCATCCCTGTGGCGCTGGCGGACAAGTACAGCAAGTGGGTGTGGTGGGGCGCAAAAGTTTGAGAAGGGGGTTTAGTGATCCTAATGTGCTTGCTTCGCATGTTTATGGGCAACTGGGGCGTACTGGGGACCATTCTTCTGTGGTGTGAGACGCGCCACGCAGCCTGCTGGATGGCCACCTGCACACGCTGTGCTGAGCTTTGGTGCCCGCATAGATGCGACCATGGGAGCTGCACAGTCCTGCAGCGGTGCTGTGTGGGTCCCACGCACCATCCGGCACCAGACACTGGGCGCAGTGAACCACCGGCCTGTCGATATGGAGCACCTCATCACGCAGCGATTGTTTGTAAGGACTCACCCACCCTGCTGCTGCACAACCCACAGGTTTGACTCAGAGACGGGGGAGCCCACGCACGACAAGGAAGGTGCTGAGCTGGACGGCAAGGCGCGCGACAAGGCGCGGAAGGAGTTTGAGAAGATGAAAAAGGTGCGGGAACCCCTGGCCAAGAAGCTGGCCGAGGACCCCCAGTTCATGGCCACACTGGAGGCGGAGATTGAGGGGTTGCGTGCACAGCTCGCAGCCATGGCGCCGCCCAGCAGCAACGGCAACCGCGCGTGAAGGGGGCAGGGGGCGGGCGGCTGGGCCGGCACCTGAGAAGGGGCCGCGCGTGTGTGGGGTAGCAGGCGGACATAGTACAGGAGGTGGGAGTGGAGGGGGCCGTGTGGCAGCGTGGGGGAGAGAGGGGGGTTTGGTATGATCTGAATCGCTGGAGTGGGGTCCTTGAGCGGGGTCAGGGAAAGAAAAAGAGGCTTCAGGGGTGGGTTGGTGGCCGGGGGGTCTGGGGCTGGAGGTGCCTTACAGACGTCACAGTATCTGGATCTTCTCAGGGAGCGAGGGCAGGTGGTGAGCTTGGCAGAGCCGTTCGCAGGAGGAAGGGTGGGGTAGTAGGTTGAGAGCTTGCCAACCTCATCTGGCGTGGACAGGCAGCATGCAGGTCAGGACAGTACGGTATAGCTATGATTGCCTTGCAGCTGCTACCGCATACAAGTGATCCACAGTTTTCATGGCTTGTGTGGCAATGGTGTTGTAGTGCGGGTTTGTAACGCACCCAGGAAGCAACATCGCAGTATGCTGGAGCAGATGCCCCTTACGCCCAAGCAACAGCAGCTGCAGAACCAGCCACATACGACTCACACAGCACACTGTCATTCTTAGAAGCAGGGGAGGGTACACCTGCAGCACGACCCTCACTCATCTGGCCCTTGCCCAGCTCCCCACGCTCATCACGCCCCATGCTCATCCCACACATCACTTCACTTGCGTGAGGCAGCCCTGGCCCAAGCTGAAGTGCCCCTGTGGGTCTGTGGTGGTGGTGTGCTGTGCTCCCCATGGCTCATCCCCCACCACCCTTCACCCACGCGCGGTGTGGCAGCCACCTTGGGTGTGGCAGCCGCCTTTGGAGTGGCGCTTGCAGGCGCCCCATGTGCCGTCCTGGCCGTGGCAGGTGTGCGTGGTGTTGCACCGCCCACAGCTCCCAGGTGCGCCACACGGGGCAGCTTGGGCATGGCCGGTGAGGCGCGTGGGGTGGCTATGGCGGCTCCAGGGCTGGGCGCAGCTGGCCTTCTGCCGGGGGTGGGCTGAGGCCGGGGGGTCCTGCAGGGCACACCCGCAGCACAGTGCACATGGCTTCCAGGGTTTTAGGGGTGGGGCACCCACAACCAGATTCAACATATGTTTCATAGCCTGATCAACAGCGCCAAAACCCCAGAGCCACAGATGCAAGGGCGGACAAAGCAGGGGGCTTGCATGCCCTGGCTATGTGACAAATACTGAAATACAGGTGCTGCGCAGGTTGAACTGAGGAGCGTGCTGCGGCTGCTGGCACGCACTTGTGAGCAGGGGTGGCAGCAGGCGGAGCAGGGTGGCGGGAGGTGGGTGATGACTCCTCTGTGATGCGATCGAGCGGCAGCGGGGACAGAGGTGGGCGGCAGCGAGGGGTTGGCTGGTGGCTCACTGGGGACGCAGCCGCCTTGCGCGCCTCCGCCTCACGCTGCAGGGGGCACGCACGGTCTAATAATAATTATTATGATAACACGGCATTTCACAGATGGTGTTCGGGCTCAAAGTACGGTAACGGTTACGCTGCGTTGGGCAAGGGCATAAGGAATGATGGGGCGCCCTGGTGTGCAAAGCCCTGTCACCTTAATGGCAGAAGACAATGCATTTGTGCGCGTTGCGCTGGCCAAAAGCAGGGATGCAGCCAGCAAGCCACGAGCAAGCAATATGCGGCATAAAGCACGTGTTACACACGCAACCCTGAGCCCCGCGCACAAATGCATTGCAGGCCACATCCCGCATCATACTATTAGACTATAACCATCACGACATCCAGGCCAGCGCACCTTCTTGAGTGCTGCCGCCACCTGCGCCCTCAGTGCTGTGACCTCACTGCGCTCAGCCCTGAGTTCCGTCTCATACCGGCGCAGAATCCCCCTGTTCTCGGCCTGCTGGGCTGCAAGCTGAGACTCCAGCTGGCGCCTGAGCGCTGCGTCTTCCTTGGGCTTGGCCGTGCGCCGGTGCGCCTTCTCCTTGTCCTCCTGTATTGTGTCGCAGAACATGCCCTGTGCATGGCAGTGCTACACGGGCAACATGATGGGGGCGCACATAAGGGGGCCAGCGACACCGCCGGGCACATACAGCCCACGTCTGCACATGCATGCCAGGTCAGGGCACTGGAGATCTGGAGCTGTTGCACTGACTTTGCCCTGTGTGGAGGCGATGGCAACCTCCAGCTGCTTCTTCATCTGCTCCAGCTGCTGGTTCTCTGCCTCAAGCTCTCTGCGCGCACCAGCCCATAGGCCGCACGCCCACGCCCAGGCCACGTCAGGCACATGCACACATGACGCGTGCAAGCCACGGCACTGATTGTACGTGTGGTTGGCTAGGCCTGTCATGCCCCGTACAAGCGCGGCCTGACTGATGTTGCGCGTTCAACTGCTGGGGTGACTCACCCTCCCCAAACACAGCCTGCGCAGGGGCACCACTCACGGAATCTTGGACGTCATGACCTCCATGTGTGCCAGCTCAGCCTGCATGCTCTGCAGCTGCTGCTCCAGTGCCACACACTCTGCAGCAGCGCCACCAGCCTTGCGTGCCTCCAGCTGTGAGCACAGCTGCCGCTCCTGTGCGATGGCTGCAGCCAGTGCAGCCTCCAGCTGCAACACATGAGCCATCAGGGCTGTGGCCTCCTCCAGGCAGGCCTGGCTGTGACTTGGTGTGGGCTGCCGCAGGTATGCCTCTGTTTGGCTGATCTGCTGCTGCAAGGTGTCCACCTGCTTGATGCTGGTCTGCAGCAGCTCCTTGGCTGCAGCAAGCGCACGGTCCTTGAACAGCAGCCGCCCCTCAAGGTCCTGTATGGGTTGCAGACGTCATGGAGCAGACATCAAGCACTGCACACAATCACCTCAGCAAACGAAAACCACCTTGGCTGCAGCACTGTGCGCCTGCCAGATGCCAGCACATCACGCTGGTGAGTTACTCCAAACTCCGAGCCAGCCCGACTGCACTTCAAGGCAGGGCAGTGTGGCACACCTGGGTGATGTGGCTCAGCACACGCTCCAGGATTGGAGCAGCTGCATCTCGGAATGAAGCCGTACAGGAGCTGCTCTTGCATGCCTGCAACCAGGAGAGGATGCGGACAAAGAAGGCAATACATGTTGTAATGATGTTCATTGCTGGTGCAAGCAAACGTCAGCCGGTCCCAAATTATTTCACACCAAGATGTGACCCGACTAATGGGCAACTGCAAGCTGGTACCTCGGAGAGAGCATCATGCAGGATGTCCAGGGATGTGGGTTGACTGCTTGTGATCGCTGCACCCTTCACACCGGGCACCAGTGTAGGCTTGCAGTGGGTGTCTCGTGTTCCAGCAACATCAACCTGCATGAAAAGCATGGCGCATCAATAACTTTGTGTTGCAAGGCACACCCCTTTGAGAGCTGGCGTGCATATGCGCGGCGTGCAGTGCAAAGGAACTACGTCCCCGCCTGTGCATGTTGCTCAAGTTGATAGCGGCATGCAATTTCTGCATGTCGCACAGTTTGCTCAGGTGCATGATGAATGGTGTTGTGCGAAGCATGTGAAAAGTACACCTGTACTGGATGACGCTGACCTGCGCAATAGCAGCGAACTGGACTGGACCATCATCTTGGACTCCCGAGGCGCTTCGATCGGATGTCGTGGGAACCATGGTGAAGCTGCACGCTGCCGGTCACTGCAGTGCTCAGAATAGCAGCCCAGGATTGAGCAACGCCGCAATACAACTGACTTGATGCGCTTCAACAGTGCGTTCTCAGCTGGTGTGCTCTTGCACGATCCATTGCACCCCTTGAAGCTTGGTGTGGGTTGCTTTAAAATCAGAGTGGAATGATTTGATGTTTACCCACCTGTAGCAAATCAGCCAAACGGTGCGCCTCAAGCAGGTGTCTGATGCGACATGCGATGAAAGCGCCGAAGAATGTAGCAGGATAGTATTCAACGAGAAAACTCAATTGCGACACAGGCAGCTTCCAATGAGCTCAGTGGGTCCATTCCCTTTTCTGTCAATGAATGGCCGCCAGCCCACTGCCGGCAACAGTGAAGAGGTGCATCAAGCGCATGATCAAGAGCAGTTTGCTGCACTCGCTGCCAGCGAGAGGGTGCCCTGGTTTGCAGCTGTCGGACGTGCGCAGGGAGGGTCTGCAGAGATCGAATGCTTCAGCATGCAGCACACGTGCTGCACAGAACCACAATCACAAGAGATGCTGCAGAATGCTGACTGCGGCGCTGCTCTGGGTTACGTCCTGTTTTGATCGGTGCATTGAATGTGTTGCATTCGGCAGCTTGCCGGCAGCATGCACATTCCACAAGCCACTTGGCACAGTGACTGTCTGGCTGCACACATCATGTGCATCACCATGAAAACGCACTGCGTATCTTGCACAAGTTTGTGGTGTTTCAGATGTACACAGCTGGCTTGCATTCTGTGCTGATGCAGTACCCTGAGATCCTGCAGCCTGCCAGGAGGAAGCAGGCATCACATTTGATGCTATTCAGCAATCAGCAGCTGCTCACACGTACTGCCTGTGAAGTGAAGCTGCTGGGTGCACTACTGCCAAGATAAGGGTTTTGTTGGGGTCCAGTGGTGATTACTTCGTCGACGTTGCAGCAGCAGCAACAGCTTCCACCATGATCACCAGCACTCGGATGGCGCGGTTGCGCCCAACCCACAAATGCCATGCTGACATCCTACCCCAGCACCGTCGCGGCGTGCGGTGTGCTGCCGTTGCAACATCTACCGTATCTAAGACATCGCAGCTTACGCAGCTGGCATCCATGACAGTGTTGTCCATTGACACTGGGGACCTGAACATCATCCGGCGCTGGGCTCAAACGGGGCTCATTACCGATGCCACGACGAATCCGCTGTTCGTCTCTCAAGCGGCACTCAAGGAGAATGAGCCCGAGTGCGTCCCTGCATGCACTGCTCCCAGCTTGCATGGGCATCAATGTGCAAGCTCACCATGTTCCACCCCATGCATCAATTTCTGCTGGCGTTGCGTGGCAGGTATGCAGCACTGGTGCAAGCTGCTGTTGAGGCTGCGCGCAAGGGCCACAAGGGAGGCGCAGGTCTTGCTGCTGTGCCTCAGCACAAGGCGGGCGCTGCACCCGCCAAGGCACGACACCAGTGTGCACGCACTGTGCATATTCGTATGCGGGGATCCTGGGGGATTGGCAGCAGCTTCTGACACAACAGCCAAGATGCACATGCATGATGCACAAACATGTCCGCGTCATCACGCGCATGCCCTGTGCAGCCATTTCATATGCAAATAACTGTACTAGAAGCGCACGTTGACATCGCCCTTTGCTGTCCCTGGCTGCGCTTGCAGGCATCCATCGACCTGGCCATTGATCATCTGTCAGTGAACCTTGGGCGCGAGATCCTGAAGCACGTCCGTGGCTATGTGTCTACTGAGGTGCGAACTGCACCGTGCGCTACGCTTGCACCATACTGGGCTGCACCTTGCTGGGCAGTGCTGCGCTGCGCTGTAACGTGCCATGCTGATGCATGTTTCATGCTGCAGCGTGCGTGAGTATTATCTGGTTACATAGCAAAGAAGGGGAGTGCAGCAGGGACACAGGACACTGGTGATCAGACCTTGAGCGTGGCGGGTCTGTGCACATGCTGCGCAGTTGCCGCACAGCCAATGATTTTTGTTTGTGTGCACTGCATGCTCAATTGGCAACTTCAGTGGGTGTCCCATGGCTGCTGGTTATAGGTGGACATCCGGTTGTCTTTTGATGCAGCCGGGTCCGAGGCACGCGCACGTCGCATCATCGATTTGTACGAGTCTGTGGGTGTGCCCCGCTCACGGTGCGTGGCGGGGGAGTGTGGAAAGGGACCAGGGTTTGGGGATTGGGGCGCTTGGTACTGAAGGAAGGGGTGTGCTGGGTGGCTTTGCTTCTTCCTTGGCATCAGGACAGCAACCCACGCGTGCACCAGCAGCTGGGCATGGCCCGGGGCTTAATACACTTCCTTTCTCTCAAACCCTGTGGATCAACAGCCAACTGCACAGGGGTTGCACTGCGCTGTTGGTATATGCCCGTGGGTGGCAAATCCAAGGAGCGAGCCCTCTTCAATTTGTTGCATGATCCTATGTGCAGAGTGTAGGGTGTGCTACTGTGCTGTGAGACTCGCGACACCATCGTTCACCTGCAGTTTCTCCTATCATCTGCTGTGGCCTGCTGTCATCTGCTCTCCACCACTGTCGCTGCTCTCATCTGCTGTCATTATGCTGTCATGTGATCTCATGTGCTGTCATCTGCTGTTGACGGCTGCCGTCATGAGCTGACATCTGCTGCTGCCTACTGCCATGACCAACCCGCAGGGTCCTTATCAAGCTGGCAGGCACCTGGGAGGGCATCCGTGCCGCAGCTGCACTGGAGCAGGACGGCATCCGCACCAACATCACGCTGGTGTTTGGGTTCATGCAGGTGACCGGCCGCGGCACCAGGGAGCACAGGATCTAGATACAGGCTTGCCGCACGGCTGTGCATGATGGCACCCTTGCCCACACCACACCTACTCATTAGTCATGCCTGTGCACCACTTGCCGTGTGCTGCCCATGCTTACCCCCCATGGAGTGCTGTGTGCCAGCGCAGGTGGCACAACTGCAAGTTTTGTTGCCAAAGCAGTAGGGTACAGATTACCAACCCTTAGACAACATAACATAACGCAACAGTGGCATATCGCCGCAAGCCCCCAACATGAGCACCTTGGAAAACCAGGTGAGTCCTGAGACTTCTGACCCTTACAATCTGTGCTATTGCACCATGGGTGCAGGCTGTGGCCGCAGCACAGGCCAAGGCCACCCTCATCTCTCCCTTCCCAGGCCGCATCCTGGAGTGGGTGAAAGCTGACCAGCCCAAGGGGCCACAGGTGCGTGCAGCAGGCCCTTGAAGGGTTGGTGTGGCAACCGTGCTGCAGCTTGTGCCTGCTGGTCTGTGCAGCATTTGTGTCGTGGGGCAGTGGATGGGGTGCGCGAAGCAGAGTGACGAGAAGGGTGCGAAATGTGAGAGCAAGAATGTACTTCCGGGGTTGAGGGTTGAGGGTCCCTGAGTGCAAGCACGCCCGCCTCCATGTGATGGGGTTGACCCATCTCCAACGTAACCAAGGACTACGGACCAGGGCCTGAGCCACCAATGCGTGTGTGCAAAACATGGACAAGGAGCCTTGTGTCCTCCTGCTGCTGCTGCACCCACGCGCGCAGTCCTTCAAGCCGGCGGACGACCCAGGGGTGGTGGCCGTGCGCCGCATGCAGGCCTACTTCCGCAAGCACGGCCATGCAACCATCTGCATGCCCGCATCATGGCGCAGCTCCACGGGTGCGTGGGTGTGCAGCCGTGCATGTGCGGGTGGTTTGCTTGCATGCTTGTGCCCAAGCCTGCACCTTGCATGGTCATTCCTACACTCGCGCGCACAAGCATGTGCTGGGCGCGAACTGCAGCCAGATGGAGCAGCATAATGCAGCCGCATCTGTGACCGTCCGTGGGGGGTGCCATTGCTTTGAGGGTGAAAACATCGCAAGGACTGTGACGAGGGCTTGACCAACAAGTCACAAGCATCGAAGCATGACAAAACATACCAGAAAGCACCAACGCGCACACCCTGCTGCGCAGGCAATGACATGCTGGATGAGGTGCGGGCCCTGGCGGGCGTGGACCGCATGACGATCCCCCCGCCCCTGCTGGACGCCCTTGCGGCCGATGAGCAGCCGCTGCCACGGGCAATCCCAGCGGGTGCGGCGGGCGGGGCGGGCTGCACGGACGGCGACGACCCCCTGGGCGAGGCCGACTTCCGGTGAGTGCAGCGTGCGATTTGGTCGCAGTTGTTCTGTGCGTCCCTTGCTCCTTGGTATGCGCGCATTACGCTCCCCGTGTGCTCGCTGCTGCACTGCATGCTCCTCATGTGTGCGCACCACCGCTTGCGCCTTTACCTGTGGTCGTTTGGAAAAGTCTGTACGTACGCAGTCTGCGCACCCTGCACTTTGATCTGCTTCCACCTTGCCCTTGCAAACACCATCCGGGACCTGATGGTGTTGGTATCTGTGCTCCTGAAGGGCTTGACGGTAGTTGGGCAGGCAGATATGATGCTACTACTGACACACAAGGGCCTGAGGTTTGTGGGTTCTTAGGCTCGGCTGTGTGGGCTGAACACGATGTGCTGTGCAGTGGTGAAGATGGGGGCGATCACACCGCACAGCACGCGCACACTGCAACGACATCCTGCGATCTGCTTGGGCACAACACAGACATACCTTGTTTGTGGTGCTCCTGGGCCGCAGGTGGGCCCTGGCCAACGATGGCGCGACCAACGACAAGATGGCGGCGGGTATCCGCGCGTTTGCCGGAGACACCGCACGGCTGGTGGCGGTGCTGGAGGCGCACCCTGGGTGGCGGTGATACACCACCCTGTACCGCCTGTACTGCAGCATGCCAGCCAAGTGCTGCCAGGACAATGGGACAGCGCCCATGCCTGCCTGTCCTGCGCGGCACATGCCAAATCTGAAGTTCATGCATGAGAGCTGTGGTACACTGTTATGCCGTGCTATGTTGTACATGCATGGAGTGTGTTGCAGCAGTGCCGGTGCTGGGGCCTGCAGCTGCTGTGGGCAGCCAAGCTGCAGTGCGGCAGTATGCCATGCAAGAAGAATGCACGGACACGATTTGTGTCCATTATGAAAAAGAGTGGTGGAACACCGATGTTGCAGTACACCTTTAAAGGTTGTTTTGTGCCATATATTCTTCAAGTACGCCCATGTGGCGTCTCTTACATTACATTATACGTGGTGCACACCCCAGATGTAATCGAGGCTCGAGATGCCACAGAAATGGCCTAATTGGCTGACATGCACCTAGGGTTTTTGCCAATGAAGCGTTTCGTCGTACGTCTCAGCATACCAGCGCTTATTTGCGCAGCGTTGCAATGCATCGGAGAACCGATCCTGGCGCCGCGGCAAGACACAAGGCAAACCGTGGCGATCATTGGGGCAGGCATCGCAGGATCGACTGCAGCCTACTATTTGCGCAATGTCAGCGGCGTGAGCGTGCATGTGTGAGTGCTGTGTTTGCAAGACCATGACACCATGCTGTGCATGCATCCTTGGTCAAAAGTATCCGTGAGCATGTCTGCATTGACTCCCTTGCTGCATGGCATGGTGATGCATGGTGCAGATACGAGGTTTCTGATGTGGCTGGTGGGCGCACAGCTGTGTATGAGTTCAATGGCACGGTGCGGACGTGTTGAACTTTGGACCCCCTTGGTGAATGCTTCTGGCTGTGCACCGAAGCATGTCATCCCTTTGTTATTTTGTCCTTCTGTTCATTTCGAGCTGCTGAGGACGCATCCTGGAGGCACTGGGTGAACAATGTGGCAATCATGGCATCCCCGAGTCCCACCACCCTGCATACATGTTTGCAGTGTGTTTGACCAACAGTTTGACCACGCTTGACCGGGGTTGACCACAGGCCCTGGAGCTGGGCGCCTCCATCATTTGGGGCCGCAATGACCTCCTGGTCAGGCTGGCAGCAGAGCTGGGGCTGGAGCAAGCAGACCCCATCAGCGCCAGTAAACTCACACGCGGGAGCCCCAGCAGCAGCACCACCAGCACCAGCAGTAGCAGCAGAAGCAGCAGCAGCAAGTCAGGTGTCACGAGCAATGCTGGTGGCACAGCAGCTGAGGCTGGGAGTGGAACAACGAGGTCCGGAAGGGACCCTGGGGGTCCCCCCAAACTCAGGAACGACCCAGAAGATGTGGACGGGTTTGCAGTGTGGGACGGCCAGAACTTTGTGCTGAACATGGTGAGGGGCAGGCGAGGGCTTCTAGAGGAACTCCGGCCCTAGATCCCGGGCCCATACCCCTCCACCATAGATGCGCGCATCTAACCCAGCCTGTTCCTGCTGCTGCGCACAAGTCATGGCAGGTAACATCATGCACAATTGCTGCAGTCGCGCTGTTATGCAGCCGCGCTCCCATGCAGCCGTGCTCTCAAGCATTTGTGGGCACCTGTTCCAGGTCGCCTGCTGCCCTTCATGTACTGCCACACCTGCTGTACTGCTGCCATGTCATTTGGTTACGTGCTGCATGCTGCTGGCCGCAGACATGTGGCGCCAGCTTCTGGTGCAAGGCCGGGTTGCTGGCGCGGTATGGCCTGGCACCCATCGTGTACGCCCGCCACGTGATGCGTGTGTGGCAGGACAACCTCTTCCCGATCTACGAAGCCCAAGACGCGTGAGTGGCTCTCGTGGTCCTTCTGCTGTATGTCATTCTACAGTCTCTACTAAACTGCTGATGTAGCGCCCTGCAGCCTTGCCGTGCGTTGTTTGGACTGATCTCTGTTGGTGCCTGCACTTGCCAACTCAGCTTCAGCCAACTGCCTGCTGCATGGACATCGCGCCGTTCGGCCAACACATCACACGTTATTGTGCTTGCATGGTCACAGGGGAACGGTGTGGGAATCCCCAGAGCAGCTGTTGAGGCACATGGGGCTTTGGGAGCTGACGCAGAAGCCATGTGACACACACATGCAGGTGGGCTGCATCAACTGGCGGCTGTACTGCCCATGCCGTAAGCCCGTGACAGCTGTCACAGCCCCGAACCGCCTGCGTTGGTGCGGCAGGTCCGCAGCACAGCAGCAACATAAGACCAGCAGCCTGTGTGGAACCTTGCATTGTGCAGGCAGGCACAGTTGGTTTTGCTTTGAACAATCACCACCAGCCGGCTGTGTTTGCGCACGTGACGTTCATCTGCGCACAGGAGGTGCTGGGTGCGTGGTGGCTACAGCTGGGCGGCCGGGCTGCACGTTTCATGAACGAGGTGGCGGGTGCAGTGAACCGAGTGAACTACAACCAGCACTCGGCGCAGCTCAACGCGCTTGTGGGTGGGTGTCAATACTGATCGTAGCTTGCTGCTGGCATTTGACAATATGCGTGTGCATGCCAGTTGCATGCGTGACTGCTAGAGCACACGGTCGCTACCACACTCCACACCACGCCACCAGTACTGCTGCACACCAGCGGCAGGGTAGGATTGGCTCATGGATGCATTCACCCACCAGCTGTGGCTGCAGGGCTCATGTCTTATGCGCCCGCTGTGGATGGCGCGGGACTGTGGTCAGTGGCGGGTGGGAATGCGCAGCTTGCGTCGCGCATGCTGGAGGAGCTGCAGCAGGCAGGGCAGGACAAAATGGCGGATGCCAGTCTGGGCACGCACTGGGCTGTGGGCAGTCAGAGCTGGGAAGAAGCACAGCAGGCAGGCAGGGTGCGGGTGCAGCAGAAGCAGGCTGGAGGAAAGGAGGGGGCCGGCCTTCAGGAGGGTGACAGCAAGCACGAGGATGGGCAGGGCAACCGTGGGGATCAGGACGAGGAGCAGCAGCAGCAGGAGGAACAGGTGGACCATCACAGACAGGGGGTGGGCCATCACAGGCAGGCGCAGCCATCTGCTGCCAGCAGCAGGAGCGGGCGAGAGCTGAGAGCACAGCGCCAGCAGCTGGGACCAAACAGCAGGCAGGTTAAGGGCCGGCACGCCGTGCTGTACGGCACCCGCGTCACACGGGTGGTGCGCGTGGAGTCTGCAGCTGCTGCTGGAGGTGAGGGGCGAGGAGTTTATGAGGTATGGGGCCGACGAGCAGGCAGCTGCAGCACACAAGAACAGCAGGTTGAGGAGGGTTTTGGGCAGCCTTGTGTCCGGTGGGGCCCCGAGGAGCTACTGGGAACGTACGATCATGTAGTTCTGGCCACACCGTTGCAGCTGTCCGGCATCCAGCTGCAGCTCAATAACACAGCGGCTGTGGTTGTGCGTGAACAAGGGGGGCAGCAGCACTCGACTGCTACTACCACAGCATCAGGAACAACGGCAGCAGCAACTGCAGCAGGTGGTCTGGGGCCATCGCGCTCCCAGACAGAAGGGCAGTGGACAAAGTTAAGCAGCAGACCAGTGGCAGATCCACAGCCATCACCACAAACTGCTGATGATGGCTACCAGGTCACTGTGACCACGTACATTGCCGGTGCGTTTAATCTCTGCTCTGCGATGGGCGTAGTCACACTGTTGTGCAAGCCGTAGCTCAGGCTGCGGCACACGCGGCATGGGCTAGAGTTGAGTGAGGTTGTATGAGGCCACCACAAGGAGATACCAGCAAAGCTCACTCAATACACACATTTGTTGCGTGTTATATGGGCAGCCAGCAGAAGCGCCTCATGCCCCTTGCCCCATCACCCTGCACTGCACATCTGTACCGCTGCACTGCAGGTGGTGTGCTGCAGCCGTCGTACTTTGGTGTGAGCAGGCTGCCAGCTGGCACGGTGTACGTGGCTGACTCAGCTCGGGAGGAGGATGTACCGTGGACAGCTGCACGTGCAGGCCGCACAGCTGGCGGTCAGCGGGTGCACAAGGTATGAGCCGCGCGCTGAAAGAGCTCAGGCTGCCGCTAGCTGGTGTGAAAGTGTCACAGAGGGACACTCAGGATTTCCTTGGGGCGTGACCAAAGTGATGACTGACTGTCAGCTGAAGCCGCACCGTGTTCATGATGTGTGTATGGGCTTCAGCATCAGAGTTTGTGACTTTACCTGCCTCAACATGTGCATGTCGAGCCTTCAGGGTCAAGGAGGGTTTGGGTTCCCACACATATTCCACGCGCAGGTGTTCTCTCCTCGGCCACTGCCCCAGCAGTTGATCACGGCCATGTTTGGGCCAGGTGCCAGGGTCCTGACATCCAAGGTGTGGGCTGCCTACCCCCGGTGAGCGGCTGCAAATTTGGAATGATGGCAGCTGATGAAACACGTATGCCAGCTGCCTGTTGTGGTCCAAGTCTGTGGTGTGTACATGCACAACAACGTTAGTAACACACATGCCACACACATACGTGCGACGAATGAAGAATTCAATGGGGCCCTGGTGGCTGGTGATTTTTGGTGCCTGCTGGGTATTCCGTTGACAACCATGGTGGCTTTCGCCCCTGCCTGTACGTTGTTCACACCCAGATTCTCACCACCAGAGGCCTTCACACTCCCTTTCAAGCTGTCAGGGCGTGCTGTCTCTGCAGCTTCCAGCCACTGCCCCTCTGGCGCAGGGCCCCAGAGCACTCCTGCAGGTGCTGCTGATCCAGAAGGCGGAGTGCTGTGTTACACTGCGGCCCTGGAGAGAGCCGGCAGTGCCATGGAGATGGCAGCCATCGCTGCCCGCAACTGTGCACTCATGGTAGCAGGGGCAGTGGCATGGGTGGGCGAACCTGTAAAATGAAGGTTGACTGTAACCCTGCATCATGGCTATGGGCCTCCCGGATCAAACAGCCTCAGGGTGCTGCTGAACAATGCAAAAAGTGTGAAAGCAGGCAGGCAGCACTGGCAGTCATGCGCCGGCCTGTGCCCTTGTGAGCACAGGGCATGCACCAGTGCCAACTTTTCATCAGGGCAGAATCTTACTACCAGTCAATGCAGCAGTTCAATTCTACAGATCGGAACAGTTGAGCTGCGTACGCAGTGCCCTATGCCATCACTGAACTGGACGGCCATGCGATGCGTTGAACCGACAGCAACCTGTCAAAACCCATGTATAGAAGGGAGCACAATGAGCCTCAAAGCTAGTCCGTACCTGAAGCATGCAAGCATTGCATGGCTGATAGCGGTGCTGCGAGCGGGGCTGCATCAAAGTGGTCTGTGTTACTGACGGAAGCATAGAATCAGGGCTGTGAGCCTGGATGTTTGGACAGCAGCCAGCCGCAGGGGGTCCCACAGCCTTTGCTGCTGCTGCTGCTGCTGCTGCTGCGGTGGCGGCGGCGATGGCCCCGGCTGCAGAAGTCAGGTGCACCAGCGTCGTCGGGCACCGCAAGTCTGTGCGTCTGGCATGTGGCAGCTGTCGACAGTCATGCACAGCTCATGGTCCAGCGTCACATCACGTAAAGAGTGTCAGCAAACCATTGCGGACGCCCATAGCACGCGTGCAGCTCAAGGCATAAATGATGCGCGCAGCCTGATACGACTTGCTTGTGCGTGAAGCCAAGGACACATCCGAGCCTGATGATAACGGGAGCAGGGGCGATTAAGGTGCGTGGCTGTGACCATGTGGTCCATGTCACATGCTACAGCTGTTGCGCCCATCGCACAATGTGGCTTTTTGCTGCCTCACGCATTGAAGCGGAGATTGATGCAAGTGCAGGTGCATGGGTGTGTGGCGCCTTGCTCCTGCCTGTCCCACCGCCGTCCGCATTGGATGTGTGCGACAACAGCTGCATGGCTGCACACAATGGGGCCAATGCGCCATCACTGTGCATGTGTGCAGCAGCCTGCTTGGCAACGAAAAGGCAGCTCAAAAGAGCTGTCCATCCACAGTTACATCACACCACTCAAAGCATCACGCTGGATGATTGCCTAACAATAGGCACAGACAGCAACAGCTGGTTTACACATGCATCCAGTCAAAACTGTACACAAGTGCGCATGATAATGATCCATGTCAATTTCACAGAACAGAAGAGTGCGGGTGAAGCGCGGACCAAAACCCTAACTGATCAGTGGCACTTGAAGCTGATGTTATGCTTTTATCTAGTCGTCCAAGCGACCGTTTAGCTTGGGCTTGCGACAGCGTTTTGATGAATGAAAGCACAAACCCTTTTTTGAGCTAGCACCCTGTAGCAAAGGAGGAACGCTTTCAGAGCTAAAATGGGAGATTTGTTGCATGTTGGATTCAATCAAGATAGCGCCTGCTTTGCCGTGGGCACCACGAACGGCTTCAGGGTGTACAATTGCGACCCGTTCAAGGAAACGGTGCGTACTGGCGCACAGACATAAATTGGCGATGAGGCACTCGCAGTCGTGCACCTGACCTGACCACGGCTGCCCAGCACCTCGTTCCACATTACTGTTGGAGCACGTGGCCTGATGGCAGCTATACCCACTGTCTTGCGGGCACGCAGTTTTGCCGGGGCTATGACAATGTTGGGGGGATCCAAGTGGTGGAGATGCTTTTTCGCTGCAACATCCTCGCGCTCGTGGGTGGGGGGCCAGCGCCTCGCTATCCTCCGAATAAGGTGGGCCCCAGGCTGCGAGGGATCTGGTGGAGCAGGCCAACTGGGGTTCTGGTCATGCACAGACACGTGTTGCATGGGCTGTTGTCGGGCAGTTTCATGCCTGGAGACGCTGAAGTTTTGGCTTCTTTGTGACCAGCACACTTGACTGCAGGCAGTTGCACCCATGCCTGCCACAGCTGCGCCTTCTGTGCATGTGCCCGTGTTGTGCTGGCATGTTGGAGTGCAGGTCATGATTTGGGATGATCACCAAGGGAAGTGCATTGGAGAGCTCAGCTTTCGGAGCCAGGTGCGTGACGTGGCGGCGTCATTTGCTGTGTGGTGGCGGGATGGCACGCATGTGCTGTGCTCGCTGTCTTGACCTGCCGCAGGGCTGACTGCGCATCTACCACGGGCCTCTATGCCTTCTGTATTCAAACTGCTTGCCGCATGCAAAACTGTGCGCACCATGTCACGATTGTCAACCATGTGCGCATGCATGCATGTGCTGCTGCTCGTGTCACCCCAGGTCCGCTCAGTGCGCCTGCGCCGTGACCGCATCGTGGTTGCGCTGGAGCACAAAGTGAGGGAGGGTTTTAGGGTTTCGGGTTTAGGGTTGAAGAGGAGACCGAGATGACTTGATGGAGCATGGCAGCTTGCATGGAGGGTTGGGGGTTGGCGGGTGGAGGGTGGAGGGTCGCAGGCTGGGCTTTGTGTGTTGCGTGGTTGGCTGTGCTGGCAGCTATCATGGGCAACACCAAGTGGGTAGCCCTCAGTCTGTCGCTGGGCCTCACCTCTAACATCTTGTTCGCCGCCGTAAACGGATGGGCTGTCGTCATGGCAGCTGTTCAGGGCAGCATGGCCAGCTCATGTGACTGCACACATTTCGTCTCGCTCGCACTCTTTACTCACGGCACCCTGCACATGTCCGTCCTGCAACCCCACCTCAGGTGCTGGTCTACAACTTCGCGGACCTCAAGCTACTGCACCAGATCGAGACACTGTCGAACCCCAAGGGCCTCGTGGCTGTGTCATCCACTGCTGAGTCCACAGTGCTTGCATGCCCAGGGCTGCACACGGGGCAGGTGTGGCTGGTCGCTGGGGGTGTTGCTTGGTTTGGCACACATGCTGCGCAAACCAATGTTGCTGGCAGGGAATGTGGGCTGGACAATATGGACATCTTTACACACCCTTGCCATGCACCAGCACATGCAGCCCTGCAGCCGAACCGCTCACGCGGCTTTCGCGATCTGCTGTGAGCCGTGCCAGCAAGGCTGATTGGTCGGGCTGGCCCTGCATCCTCGACTCCCCACACCGCAGATCCGGATCGAGCTGTACGACCGCCGGCAGACCAAGTTCATCAGCGCGCACAACAACGCGCTGTCAGCGCTGACGCTGTCGCTGTGTGGCAAGCGGCTGGCGAGCGCCAGTGACAAGGGCACCCTGGTGCGCGTGTGGAACACGGCAGATGGGGCGCTGCTGCAGGTGCGTGGCGCGGGCGGGTGGTGTTGGGAGGAGGGGTGAGGGAGGGGGGGGTGAGTGATGCTCCCAGTGGCAGTGGCAGTGGCAGTGGCAGTGGCAGTGGCAGTGTGCCTGTTCTCACTTTCTCAGCGCAATCCTCATCACAGTGTGTCGCTGGGTTGGTGACAGCGTCACACACCAGCGTCGGTTTCATACACCGTGTTCATACCTCCTTCATATTTCCTTTCATACACCTCGCTCACACCTCCTGTACACCCTGTTCATACCTCCTGCACAACTTGTTCATACCTCCTCCACCTCGCTCATACCTGCGGCCACCGCTGCCCCTCACCCCCACAGGAGCTGCGGCGCGGCGCGGACCCCGCCACCATCCACTCCCTTGCGCTTTCACGTGCGTGCGACTGGCTGGCCCTGTCGTCCGACAAATCCACCGTGCACATCTTCGCGCTGAGCGATGCGGTGGCGCAGGGCGCGGGCACAGGCGCGGGCGTGCAGCGCTCCTCCTCCTCGCTCACCACGTCATCGGGGGGCGGCGTGCAGGGGTCCGCGGGGTCGGCCACGGCAGCCAACGGTGAGCAGGGGGTTTTGTGCCCGCCCTTTCCCCTTTGGTGGGAGGTGCGCAGTGCATGTGCTGCAAGCGCGACTGTGGGGTGTCTCAAGCTGGGTGCCGTGCTGCAGTGATGCACGGCTGTGGGACCCGCAGGGCACAGATTCCGGGGCCGGCAGGGTGTGTGGGAGGCAGGGCAAGAAGGTCACACTTTGTGGGGTCTGCAGGGTACGGGACTGAAGGGCAAGTCCTCATGTAGGAGGATGCACGTACATGTGACAGGAGTTGAGAGGCACAACGTGAGGTCACGCAACTGGGTCCCATTAGCTGTTTCGCCTGGCTGGCCAGGGCAGGCAGAGTTCCATGATGTGACCCTAGACAGCTGGTGCTGGGCCGTTGCGGTTGGCCCTGTGAGTGGGGCTCTTTGCACGGGCACTATGGTGCTGCTTGTTGAGCGCGTGAGGCCTGCTTGAGGCCCGCATTGACTGAGACCCTGGCAACTGCTGTGTGACATGTCCAGCGTCCCGTTCTGGCACGTGCCAGGTGCTAATGGCGCACCATCGCCCACCAATGGAACCAACGGGGAAAGTGCAGATGGCAGCGGGGCAGCGGCCACATCACCGACACCCCGGGCCAACCCTACCTCCATCCTCACCATGGTCAAGGGCCTGGTGCCTGCACTACCCAAATACTTTCAGTCGGAGTGGTCGTTCGCGCAGGTGAGCAGGCTTGCTGCAACCTTCACGGCATGCCCGGGCGATGAGGGGTTTAGTTGGAGTGGCAGGGTGTGGGTGGAGGGGCGGGGTCTGGGCTGGTCTGGCTGCCAGGCTGCTGCATGTGTTGTTCAAGTGGTTGTGCACGCACGGTTTGGGTTTTGTGCTCGCTCTGTAAAACCTCCGAACCGGCAGCACTGGTGCTCCTCGCTGCATTGCTTGTCTTTGGAGTGCCTTCGAAGGGATTGCCGCTGCCCGCCCGCAGGCCCGGCTAGCAACAGATGATGTGGGCATGAGGTCACTGGTGGGGTTTGGGCCCACGCCCAACACGTTGTGCATCATCACCATGAGCGGCTCATTCTACAAGGTAATGCACGCTCTGGCTGCTTCTCAGCGCCTGGCGGCCACTGCTGTGGGGATTTTGGCTTCTGCAAAGTCAAGCAGGTTCATCGATGCGCTGGGCATTCATGTGCTGGTCACAAACACTAGATCCCACGCGGAAGATCAAGGGCCCATGAGAGTGCCGTACACCAGGACGTCGTGCAAGCACGCAGCCGGGTTGAGCGCAGACCCCTTCATTTGTTTATCTTAGCCTTATTTGGCTGCGCTCCTGTGCGTGCAGGTGTCGTTTGACCCGGCCAAAGGCGGGGCGTGCACTCAGGAGGTGTACACCCGCTTCTCAGAGCCGTCAACCACTGCAGCCCATGGTGCTGCAGGGGGTGCCAGCAGCTCGTAGTACAATGGGACAGCTGTGCAGCAGCAGGGCACAGGAGCCCATCTGTGCGGTCACACGGGGTTACGAGGCTGCAGCAGCTCCAGGCCTCGAAGGGGCTCCTTGCTGTTGGGGCTCGCAGCGGGTTGGGCTCGCTGATCTCAGCTTGCACTGGTTACTGAGCGACAATGGCTGGTGCCCAGCTGAACTATGCCAGGCTGATGGTGCATGGCTTGTGGCATAAAAGTGGCAAGGCTGTTTTTGGTTTTTGCGGCAGGAGTGCGTGTATTACTAGCGTGGGGGTCACGCACGGCAGACATTGGAGATGCAGTGCATCAAGGTCTGTTGATGCTGGTGCGTGCAGCAGCTTGCAAGCAGGGGCCAGATCATGGCTGCGGGTCCACGTTGGCAACTGGCTGGGTCAGGAAACGCGTGTGCTTCGCGGCCACCGGCTGGCTGGTTGGTCGCAAAACGGGCTTTCTGTGCGTGGCCTCAATAAGGGAGCTTGCTTAGCTTGCAGTCATTGCGCTGTGGGCTGCATTAGGTTGTAACCTGTGCAGATACCGCTTTAGCATGATGAAAGAAGCTGGGCATTACTTGATTCTAACGCAGGGCTTGCCAGCGGGTCAGCAATAGCATTGGTTACACGGCAACAAGGAGCCCAGCGGCCACGCTGATGAAACCCGAGATGTGCATTGCAGCACTGTGAGGACCAGACATGGAGCAAGCCATTGCCTGCATGTACGTTGTTCATGAAGATCTTGCAGCCATCCAGAACGCCGCTGAGGTTCACTTAATCACCCAGTACCAGTTATCAAGCCTGATTGAGCCCCTTACCATACCATCACATTTGCGGACATTGTCCGGGGGGGGGCTCTTAGGGGGGGGGGGGGGGCGCAGCAGCCGGGCAGGCCTGTAGTAACAGCTGCCGTTGCCGCCCATAAAAGCAGGCAACAGCTGCACATATCAGCAGCCAGTGGCGGGCAGGCAGGCAAGCCTTGCGCGAATGACGCATACGCAGCAGCAGCAGGTGCCATGTCAAGCGGGCAGGTCTGTGGTTGCTTCATCATGGGGCGCTCAGCATGGGCGCAGTGCTGTTATCAATGCGCCTGCCTGCATCTGTAGTGCTGAGATTGGCATGTAACTATGCTGCCCAGAGCAGATTTTCATGTGCAACGCTTGACCGCTGGCACTTTCGGTTATCCTTGGTCTGGACGATGCAATACATGGTCAACGACATCCCTGCACGTGTGCACCAATTGCGCGACTGTGCGCGCGGCATGCGCACTGTGCTGCCATGTATCTTGACCTGTGGTGATCGCACGTTAAAGTGGCCTGCCATTGCGTTGCACACTGACGTAGCGCAAGGCTTAGCTAGGGTTTGATGGTAGGTGGCTGCCTGTGGTCAACAAAAACATGCCTTGCGTGCCTTTCGAGACGCAGTTTACAGCGTCACACACTCGCACACTCCAGGTACATGCAATCAATCTGCACATTCTTCATATCTGCTACCCACTCCTGTGTGGGAGCTGGCGCAGCAGCTGTGCCGCGCAGGGAGAGTGTGACTGTACAATATGCACAGCGCAGCAGCCGGCGCCTCAGCGCGCCATCACGCTCAGTCACAATACATGCACGGGTGGCTGAGTATGACATTATTGCCGCCATGCGCACGCCCAGTAGTGGCCCACCACACATCATGATCCGACCATCTGATTCTTCACCTCTCCAGAAGCCTCAAGCACTCCTTACTGCCTCAAGTCATGAAGTCAGTCCCGCGCCTGCGGGTTGCGGTGCCGCAGGTGCACGCGCTCAATCGCGTCCAGCGTCTCCTGGCTCAGCTTGATCTCAAACGCGCCGATGTTCTCCTTCAGCTGCTCCAGGCTGGTGGCCCCGATGATCACAGACCCCATGTACCAGCGGGAGGCAGCCCACGCCAGCGCCAGCTGTGCCAGCGACAGCCCTGCCTTCCTGCACGTGTGGGAGGGATGGGGAACGCAGCAACAATTTCAATAGAAAGGGAAGGCAGGGGCCAGGGGCTGGGTCAGGAGGGTCACATCTCCCTGCAAGGGGCTGATATCGGCCGTGTGTCGAGGCGCACAAGGTTGGCCTTTCTGCTGGCTTTTCTGCTGGCCTGCTCAGCGGGTACTCACACCAGCTGCTGCAAATTCTGCCTTGGCAAGACCTGAAGCAAGGCAAGGTGGGGCAGGGCACGTTTGGGGCACTCACTTGGCAATCTCAATGTACTCCTTGGCAGCAGCCACAGGCCGGTCGGACAGGTAGCGGCTCTGGAAGTCTGTGTGCACCACGTCGAATGTCACGGTTGGTTGGTTGGTTGGTTGGTCGGTTGGCATGGGCACGCATGTCATGTTGGTTGGCATGGGCAGTCCATGTCGTGTTGGGAGATGGGGGATGGGGGTATAAGCCAGCTCATGATTATGGGTTTTGTAACTGCAGTTGTGCGTCCTGTCTGATATGTGGTGTGTGGTGTGTGATGTGTGATGTGTGATGTGTGATGTGAGCGCCTGCCTGTGTGCACGACTCTCTGCAGGAAGGCAGGCTTTGCCAATGCCCAGCCTGAGTCCTCATGCCTGGCTGGCCTGCCTGCGCCCAGAACCCCTGCTGCCCAGAACGTACACACTAAACTAGGGTAACTGGAACAGGATCACGGCCTGAGCAGGAGCCGGATCACTGCCTAATCGTAGAACACAAACATCATTAAACTCTCAACTGCGAACAACCAACTGATCCTAGCCTCGACCCCAAACAGCTGAGTTGAAAAGAAGCGGTGCCTGAACCCATTTACTCACGAGGGAACTTGATGTGGCGCGCGGTCTTGGGTGCACCAGCCAGGCCGTCCGGTCCAAAGTACTTGTCCGTCAGGGCACCGCCTCCCAGCGCGCCGTAGCACAGCAGCCTGCGGTGTAGGCGGCACAGCAGTACAGGTGGTACAGTCAGCACGGTACAGGCAGTACAGCAGCACAGATGGTACAGTCAGCACGGTAGCGCTACAGGCAGGGCAACAGTACAGGTGGTACTGGCAGTTTGTACGTTGCCCCAAGTACAGGTAAGCTGGGTTGTTGCGCCTGAGTGTGTTTGACCATGTGCCCGGTTTGTGACGTAGTGGATCAAACAAGGCGCAGTCTGTGGTTGTGCGCATACATGGTGGTGGCTGACCTAGGGGCCTGGTCTGTGTGTCGGCCTTGACGTGGCAGGGTGGCAGGGTTCTCCATGGCAGGGTTCTCCATCCTGCCCTCGCAACATCCCCATACTTCCCGCCCTCCCCTTTGCAGATCACCATGCGCAACACCGCACCCGATGTTGTAGTTGGTCGGGGAGCACGCCTCCGCGAGCTCCTCCTCAAAGAACCTGAAGTTGAGTGAGAAGTCGTTTTGGATGGAGACGGGCAGTGGCACACCTAGCCGCTTGGCGGTCTCCGCAAACTGGCACACGCCAAAGGTGGTCTCGTTGGAGAGGCCCCAGTACCGGATCTTGCCTTCTTGGATCAGCTCGCCTGCGTGTGATTTGTGTGAGGGGTGTGAGTGCTGTGTGGTGGGCGCCATGTGCGTGGTAGTTGTAACAGATGCGAAGGGCGGACATATGTGTGGCGTGAGGTCTAGGCAGGGGTGACAGTGTACAGCGCAGCGACAACTGACTACGTCAGCTACGCAAGCGCCGGCAGCCTACTAAGAGCTGCAACCATGCACTGCACATGCCAGCGGCCACCTACTTGGTGGCCATGCTTGCATGGCTGCTGCGCCATGGTGGGTGCATGCATGGGTATCCTGAACGCAGCAGTTCATCTTTTCTTTGCTTCCTTTACTGTACTCCCTCCCTTATGCAGAAATCCCATAAGCACAAAAGAGCCACAAAAGAACCACACAAGAAGCCACTACCCGACCACAGCAGCTCACCAATGGCGGAGACAGTCTCCTCAATGGTGGGCCCCTGGCCCGGCCGCTCCTTCTCCACGCGGTACTGTCGCTCGCCCCAACGCGGCGTGTAGCGGTTGGGCCAGTGCAGCTGGTACAGGTCGATGTAGGTGGTCTTGAGGCGGCGCAGGGAGGCGGCCACGGCGGCCCGGATGTTGGCGCGGTCGAGCTGCGGCTGTGGCGGGTTGGGGGTTGGGGGTGGGCGGGTCGGTGCTGCAGGGGCGCGCGTGGGGCAGGAGCAGTGAGGTGTTGTTGCCAAGACACGAAGGATTGGAGTGCCATGCGCAAGGTTGCTGGATGCATTGCATCCTTGAAGCCTGGCAGGCCAAAAGCGGGTGGGGAGCAGCCAGGCAGGAACTGTGGTATGAAAGCATGCCTATGTTTTGATCTACGCGGCTGCTTTGTTGTATAGGTTATGATCGTGTTGTGGTATTTGTGCAGTATGATGCTACACGCACCGGTGGGAGACCACAAAGGAGCGGTCGATGCCATCACCTGGTGGCATGTAGGCCGCCACCTTAGTGGCAATGATGACCTGTGCACATGGCACATGGGGTGCGGGCATGGGTTAGGCCGGTATGAGGCAGTGTTAGGTCGGATGTAGGCAGTGTTGGCACGTGCTGTGAGTGCAGCAGTTGATGCAGGCGGCATGCGTGGCAGGTGCAGCACTCCATGCAGTCGCAGCAGTCGTTGCTGCCACAGCAGCATGGGTCCTAGGTCAGTGGCAGGCGCAGCATCCATTGCAGGTGCAGGCGAATGTGTGAGCCCTGGTTCCTGACCTGAGAATGGCAGGCATGCTGAGACCTTTTGAGAGGCGTGCAGCGACACATCTTTACAGCACTGCCCTAGAGAGAGGGTGTGAATGGTAGGGGTGCATGCTGCCGTTGTGGCAGGGCGGGCAGCTGAAGTGCCTTGAAGACAATCAGCAGTGGTACATTTTATGATAAATTCGTCAGAGAAAGGATCAGCGATCTGTGTGTGCGCCACATCGCAGGTTGAATCATTTCCTTTCATTTATTACTTTCATTGGTATGCCTGCGCCAGCACACCTTGTCACGCACGCCACGCGCCTCCAGCCAGTTGCCGATGATCTTCTCAGTCGTGGTCACCTTCTCAGCGCTTGGTGGCACCGGGTACCTGCAGCACATGCATGCAGCAGCACGCAGTTTGTGTGCCGCATGCGCAATCTGCGCATGCCATTCACATGCGAGCGTGCATACGCACACACCACACAGGCACGCACGCACACACATAAGGCTTGGCATGCATACATGCATGCGTGATGACCCGTGCCGGTCAGCAGCTCTTGCTGCCATGACCAAAGATATGATAACAGGTAAGGACAGGTGGTCAAACTGTTTGAATTGAGGGCCTGCGCACATTTCGGCGGTGTCGATGAAGTTGATCCCATGGGCCAGGGCGTAGTCCAGCTGCTCCCACGCCTCCGCCTCCGTGTTTTGCTCGCCCTGGCGCAGCACACCATGGTGATCGATATGGCTTTGTTCACTCGGTGCACACGCGGCGCAAGCTACTTCACGGATGATAAAAGTGGTGTGGGGGGTTTCTCTTGCTCCAGGTTCTCACTGGTGGTGTTGATGGCAGTAGTGCAGGTGGTTCCTTACCCAGGTCATGGTGCCCAGGCAGATGATGGGCACCTCCAGGTCACTGTTTCCCAGCTTCTTCCGTGGGATCGGCATGTTGGCTGTTGAAGAGGACGCGCTGCAGCTCGCTCGGATGATGGCTGATGGGATGTGTTTTCAACAAGGCACGCTTTGAAGTAAGTGCTTGGCAATAATCTCATCGGCATCTCTTTGAGGGACAACGTTGGCGCACGTGTGCAAGTGGCAGGTGGTGGAACCTGGTCCACGTCGCACAAATTGGGATTGGACATGTATTTTAAGCATAGAAGAGCAGATCGACGCTGCCCAGTTTGGAGATATGGCAGGTTACACTATGCCAGCAGTTGGTGTACAACAGCTTGTGAAGGGGTTCTGCATCATGCTCCCTGCCGGTGCATTTGCTGCTGCTGCATTCTGCACTTCCCTGCCAGCAAGTAATCAAAGATCTTGCCGTGACAGCCATTGTGGTCAGGCAGCAGGAGTCAGCCAGCGAGTGCCCAGCAGCATGGCACAAGGGCAATGGCTGGTGCTTCTGGCCACACACACCACCAACGTGCCCGCTGCTCATGCATGGGCAGCATGCAGGCAGCAGCAGCAGTAGCAGCAGTGAAGGTGCAGGCACATGAGGCTGCAGCCATGATGAGTGCATTTGGGCCCCATGCAGGTGTGGTGAGACAGTACATTACACCAGCGGCATGCCTCACATGCCACAACCTTAACAGCACCCTAACATCCGCCATTTTCGCAGGCCTTTTGAGGTGGTGCTGTCCCTTGTGACTGTTGCAGCGTGTGTGCGACTCCCCTCCCACACACGATGGCACCAAGCTGGCCCACGCTGCACGAGCTGCTGCACTAGCTCAATCACCACATGCTGCTTGCCACATGCTGCTGCTGCTGCTGCTGCTGCCGCGGCGGCTGTGCAGCCATGAGTGCGCATTTATTATGCGGCCCTCTCCGCTGGCAGTGCGGGTGTCAGCACATGGCGCGCCATGTTTGACCCACAGTCCAAGGTCTCAGTGCACAGCAGCAGCATTACCTGCGCTCAGGCTGCCATGGCTGCTGCTGCTGGGGCAGCGGGCGGCCGGGTAGCGAGGCGCCAGCACTACTGAGGCTGGGCAGTCATCAGACTGTTCAGACAGTTGGCTGGTGAACCAACACATGGAGCACCAGCTGCAGGGGACGCAGTGGGGGATTGCCGGGCACTGTGGCGCCCACACAGGTGCGGCAGCTGCTGCAGGATCGGTGCAGCTCAGCACGCACATGCCGCACTGCCTTGAGCTATGGCAACTGCTGTCCCTGCCACCTTATCACCACCTGAGCAGAGGCGGGATAACGCGCTTGACTGTCTTACCCACCGCGCCCCAGGTGCACCTGTGGCTGCATTGGGAGTGGGATGGGGGAGCGGGCGAGTGACGGTGTCCAGGATGGGAGAGGTGGTGGGGGCTGTGGTAGAGCTGGTGGCGCACGCGTGGCCAGCCTGAAGGGCCCGTCTCAATGAAGCTGGAATCTGGTGAGGGAGGGAAGCAGTGCCAGGTTTATCGTGGACAAGGGTGCCCCATGGGGGCCACGGCACATGTGCAACTCATCAGATGGGCTTGCAAAACGCCGGCAGTACACCCGCACCATCCTTTCCCCAATGGGCCCTTGACTGGCGTGCACAACAACAACCCTTTCCCTTCACCTGGCTAGTAGCTGCTGCGCCACTGCTCGGCACAGCCCATGCACCTTGTACAAACTCAGGGGTCCGCTTTCTCCCCCCCTGCTGCCTGCGAGCTCGTGATGTACTTGGGGCTGCCTGTGCATGTGTACTGCAGCTGCAATAAAGTGCTTCAGCCCACAGCAGGCCACACCCACTGCATGGCTGAGCTCCATGCTGGGACAACAGACGAGCGTCACGTTCCAGTGTGGCTGAAGACCAGTGCACCCCACCGGGAACGCTCCAACAGTGCTAAAAGCATGGGACCCAAGAACATGCCCCTGTCACCCTATACGGCAATGAGTGTACCTCACGTGCCCTGTCTGCCACTAGGTCGTGCCATACCTATCAGCACATGCACTAATTATTTGGATGAACCTGCAGCAAGCACACCCTTCCGTTTGCCGCAGTCAGGCCTCACTGATGCCCACCATGCCAGCAACAATAGCCCCTGCACAGGCACGCCCTTGTTACACCCGTTGCGCCATCCCCACCCCATGCGCCGTGGCCCACCAGCTGCCACTGCAGCAGTTGAGGCACTGCAGCGGTGCACAGCATCATCACCCCACGCTGCGGGGCAGCACTAAGCTGCAAGCCTTCAAAGACCCCAAGGACCTCCCAGAGGCACCTGAGCCTTCCAGGAGGGAGAAACCCAAGGGCGCTCCAGAGAAACCCAACGGGGCGGCCAGCACCACAGGGGACGAGCCCAGCTCCCCGGTTTCAAAGGCCCCCCATGACACGCCAGCCCAACAGCCAGCACGCGCTTCCTCAGGAACAGAAGCAGCAGCAGCAGAACCTGCCCTGTCCAGCAGCCCAGCGGGTGTGCCAGGCAACCCGGGCAGGGGGCTGGAGGGCCCAAGCTCCAGCCCCCAGCCAGCCCCTTACCTGCCAGCGGGCACGCAGCCCATGCCACCTACATCTGCCACAGGCATGGTGCCCCCTGGGGGGCCTTCAGCAACCCCTCCTGTGGCTGCCAAGCTGGTCAGCACTCCGCCACAGAAGGAGCAGGGTGTGGGTGCCATAACGCGAGCGCTTGGTATGTGGCAGGTCCTGGGGCTCGAGTCTTGCAGGGGATGAGGGCTGTTTGGCCCATGCGTGCATGGCAGTGTGTGCTGCTGCATGCAGTCTCCGTTGAGCGAAGGCCGTTCCATGCCCACACAGATAAGGCCGGGAACAGGCCATGCATCTGCATGCCATGCACCATGCGCATGCACCGTGCACCATGCATCAACCAAGCACCATGCGCATGCACCATGCGCCATGTGCCATGCGCCACGCGCTCCATGACCGTGCTGTACGCCGCCCCATGCAGCTGGAGCGCCGCCCCAGCACCTGGACTACCCCACCCACCATGACCAGGGCAGGGAGCATGGGCCTGTGCCTCCCTCCCTCATTTCCTTCCACATCCCTGTACCAACACTGGACACCCCAGCGTCAGAAGTGCTCCCCTGCCCCACGCTGCGCAAAGAACTCACCCCCAGGGTGCGGAGTGTGCGAGTGTAGAGACCAGGTTGTGCAAGGGCGGTGCGGTCAAGGGTATGACGAGAATGGTTGGGGGTGTGACCGAGGCTGTGACGAGGTCGTGTATGTGTGTGCCCAGGTTGGTGTGTGTCCAGGTTGTGTTAGGGTGTGGCCAGGTCGTTTCATCAGTTTCACCATCATGTCCCTCCACGTACACTTGTTCTTGGCTTGGACGATCCAGTCCTGACCATGCCCATCGGCACAAATCAGCCAGGTGGTGTGTGCGACCGGGTGGTGTGAGTTGCCCTTGCATGACATGGTGTAGTAAACTATGTGTGCATGGGTCAGAACATGGGTGCCCTGCGCGCATACAGTTTGGTACATCATGGGGACGGCAGTAAACAAGCGACGGGTTTCCTGCCTTTATTGGCGTGCGCCCCGCGTTCCACGTCCCCATGCCCTTGCTTGCGTGCATGCACTGCATGGCCAGCAGCCTTCAAACTTGGCGTGTGGCTGTGCTGTGCTGTGCTGTGCTGTGCTGTGCTGTGCTGTGACTGGGTGCTCTGTGCCGCTCGCCTGCCACGAGGAGAAGGCCGCTGACTGCAACTCAGCGCGGCTGCTTCCTGTGCTCATTCCTGCGCATGCGTTCCCGGCCCCATATGCTATTTAGTGTGTGGGACAACCATCACCCTGGACGGAATGCACGTTCACATCCACTTGGGCCGTCCACATCCGCGCAGGACAGCCCTTTCGTGGCCCATAACAACTGGGGTGGGGGTTTTGTGTATGACGAGGACCGTGTGGCCCTGAACACACTGAGGTACGTGTGGCAGTACAGCGGTACATGCGTCAGTACGGCAGTACATACTGCAGTACAACAAAGTCAGTGCAGCGGTACGTACAGCAGTACAACACGAGCCAATGAAGGAGCCGCACCACTCCTGTGACACGCCACTGTTATGCTGATGCATGTCACGAGTTCAGTCATGAACGTATGTTAGTTGATACCCTGCTGTCCTGTTCTGCCAGCGCCACCCACATTGGATCCGCGTGACCTTCATCGCATCACTCTCCATCGCATCACACCACCCTCTGCAGGCTGCACAGCCGCCGCTCGGCTGGCGCGACCGACATGTGCGTCTCTGCCCCCTCCTATGACTCGCTGTCCCCTGCCGATTGGGAAGGCCCCGAACCGGACCTGCCCTACCCCCCTGCTGCAGCTGCACCAGGGAAGGCCGGCACAGACGCAGGGGCAGCGGCCACACAGCCGCGCAGCAGCACCAGGGGGGACTCAGGGACCACTGGCGACGGGGCCGTGGGCCCAGACGCGGCGAGCACGAGCGCCGGCCGCGCGGNNNNCCGCGCGGCGCCCAGCAAGGCAACAGCAGCCGGTGCCGCGGCCGCAGCCCCCACACGCGTGGCATTGCCTGCCTCCCCCGTGCCTACACGGGCCCTGAGCTGTGATGAGGGGCTGCCCATGTTCACGGAGGCGACGCTGGAGGGGGAGGAGCGCACGTGCATCCCGCTGCCTCCCTGGGCCATCCGCGCAGGCGCGCGCAGGTGGGTGGGGCGTGGGAGGAGCGTGTGGGATGCGTGTGTGAGGCAAGGGAGCGTGTGTGTGTGTGAGATTTGTGTGTGAGGTGCGTGAGGGAAGGGAGAGCGTGTGTGAGATGTATGTGTGCGGTGAGGGAGCGCGTGTGAGGTGCGTGGGGGAAGGCAGAGTGTGTGTGAGATGCATGTGTGTGGTGAAGGAGCGCGTGTGAGGTGCGTGAGGGCAGGGAGAGTGTGTGTGAGATGCGTGAGGGAAGAGGGAAGGGAGCGCGTTACAGTGTGGAACGAGTGACATACGTGATTATGGTAGAGCCGCTAATATTTATTGTTTCCTTTCTTTCTTTATTCTTATCTTACGTCTAAGAACTATTATCCCTCTGTGGCATGTCTTGGAGCTTCATGTCCATCCACACACACCTGTCAGGCTCCGGCAAGCAGCTGGAAGCTGTGATGTACCGCTGCTCCGGTATGTCATGTTGCGCCAACCCGCACATATGGTGACCCACCTGCTTGGGTACATCCGCCCTGCCACAGGCGCTGCGTCATTCAACGATCTAAGCTTCCCTTGCTTCTCACCCTTTTTTCCCTTACAACAATTCATGCTCTCATCCGGTGTGCAATCCACGCTGCCCCCACAGGACGATCTACCACGATCCTGCAACCGCTACCGCAGCTATTGTGACGTGTGGGGGGCTATGCCCTGGCCTGAATGACATCATACAGGTACTGAACATGTTAAAGACTTCAAAGTGAAAACACAACACAGATGTTCGCATTGCTGCTTCATGCGTGCCGTTTCTGGCCGCTGCTGTTCAAGCTCTTTGTGATTAACTGAGGCTTGTGCCAGGAGCAGTGCACAGCTATCAGCGCACTTGCTCAGGTCCTCATGACACACTCTGTCCTTGAATTCCAAGCTGCACCTCACCAAATCAACAGATGCAGTTGCTCGCTTCCCGACGTTCACGCGTTTGCCTTGCACATCACCATGCGCACAGCCGCGTGTTCACTTTCTTGTACTGCCTCATGTACTGCCTGCACCGCCGCATGTACCACCTGTACTGCCTCATGTTCAGCCTTATGTACTGCCTGTCATACCGCCTCATGTACTGCCTGTACTGCAGGGCGTGGTGTTCCGGCTGGAGGACTACGGGGTGCGCAACATCATCGGCATCCGCCACGGCTTCCGCGGTTTCTATGACCCCAACCTCAAGCCGGTGAGAGTGAGAGTGAGAGTGAGAGTGAGCGCGACCACGCCAGTGGCACTGAGCGTGCCAGTGGCCATGGCAGTGTGCACAGGTGGCATCCTCGGCACTTGCATGCATGGGCTACTCCGCACCAGCTTGTGCGAGATGTGTGCCTGTTCTGGTTGCGGCGAGACGGCCTCATCTGCTTGCCCACACCGGATGGTGTTGTGGCTGTCCAGAGCCACTGACCCCGAACTGCGTCGCCTGTTCTGGTCACAGAAAGCGCCTGCAGCCATTTGAGATCACTTTGTGTTGCTGTTTCTGGTCGCATACATCAAAGGTCGCATACATCAATTTGCCTGTGTTGCCTGTTCTGATCGCAGGAGGCGCTGACATCAGCACGTGTGGAGGGCATACAGCTGCGTGGGGGCACTGTGCTGGGTACCAGCAGGTACGCGCCGTGTACCATGACGTACTTATCCTGAGCTCAACCAACCAGTCAATGAACCCTTTAACCATCCAGTCAACCCCTTAACCAACTGGACCACCGACTAATCGACCATTCACCTTTCAGGGGTGGTGCTGACATTGATGCGATCGTGAAGCGGCTGGATCTGTGGGGCGTGGACATGCTGTTTGTGGTGGGCGGCGATGGAGGTGAGACGTGTGACCAGCGTTGACCGGTGTTGACCAGGGTTCGTTGACCAGGAGTGACCGGTGTTGATCAGGGTTGAGCGGCGGTGCTCGTGGTTGACTGGCGTTGACCACCGTTGGCTGACTTGAGCAGATAAGAGTCGTCGACTGGTGCATGAGTGCCCGGCATCGTCTGTGCTCTGCGCCAGAACAGTCAACACCCAGGGCCTTCTCGTACGTTGCGATGCCTGCACAGGCAACAAGGGCGCACAGGCTATCCATGAGCGGTGTTTGGCAGCCGGGGTACACTGCTGCGTGGTGGGCGTGCCCAAGTCCATCGACAACGACATCCTCCTGGTATGTGGCCAAGGTGCAGCATGAGCATGCATGAACATACAGCATGGGTCCATATCAATAAAAACAGTAATACACCAACATGGACCCTACTACCGCCGGATCTGTGCGTCCCTCACACAGCAAGGCAGCGGCTTTGAATTCCGTGCTCAGGAGCCGTTCAATTGCAAGGGGCTCGGGGACGTGCGCGCCTTACCCAGAACTGCCCACCAACGCCCACAATCGTGGTTGCAGATCGACCAGACGTTTGGGTTTCAGACCGCGGTGGAGGAGGCACAGCGCGCGCTGTTTGCTGCAAAGGTGTGCTGCGTGCTGCTGCTCACAGCTCCTGCCAACGTTGCTGCTACTATTGCAGCTGCTCCTGCTGCTGCTGTTACTGCTGATCCACAGTGGTGTTCAACTCCTGCAAGCATGCTCTCCTGCATCGCCTCTGTATTGCCTGCCATGTATTTACGGCGAGGCGTGCGTTTGGTGCTCAGCAGAGCTGTGCAGCCGGCATGCTGCCACGTGTGCACCGCATGCATCTGTACTGCCTGTACTGCGCCGTACGCTGCTCCCGGTCTGGCTCCATACATGTACCGCTGGCCATACGGCTGGCTGTACAACTGTCATGTACTGCCGCATGTACTGCCACACATATGTACCGCAATCATGCGTACCGCCGCATGTACTGCTGGTGGCTCGCAGGTGGAGGCCAGCAGCGCGCTGAGGGGCGTGGGGCTGGTCAAGCTCATGGGGCGGCAGTCCGGGTTCTTGGCCATGCAGGTGGGTAGCATCAGTAATAATAACAATATTAATATAAGTTGATAGAAAAAGTATTGTAAAGATCAGTTGTAGCAGTAGTACTGTCAACTACATAACATAGTGCATGTGACGTCTTTCATGCATACTACATGCCCCATGTGCTGCACCCCCACACGTGGTAACTGCCCGGTGGCAACTGCAGCAGCATATGACAGGCCGGTTTGTTTTCTCAGGTCCAGGTTTTCTATTCTTCTTGCTGCACTCATGGGCCTACATTGTTTGAGCTAAACAGCTGATGATTTTCGGGCTCCAGCATGCAGAAAGATCTGTGAACCGCCGAGTTACCATTAATTTGTTATTAATAATTACATTATAATGATTACAATATATTATTGGGCTGCAGGCGTCGCTGGCGGCTGGGGTGGTGGATGTGTGCCTCATCCCAGAGGTCCCCTTTGACACTGAGGTGAGGGCGGACCTGTACCGCTGTTGTACTGCCCATGTGCCGCTGTTGTACTGCTGTTGTACTGCCCATGTGCCGCTGCACTGGACGTGTACTGCTGTGTACTGCCAATGCATTGCTGATGTGTCCTCTTCCACAATCACACAAGACGGGTGCCTTGTCCTTCACCTCCCGCACACAACCAACGCGTGGGGTTACCCTTTGTAGCTTGTTTGCAGCATTCCCGGCGTATCCCAAACGCAACAGGTTGGGCAGCATGCCGCCATGACTCGAACTGTGGCGTGAAACCTCCTGCGCGCACCTGCGGTATGTCTCACAGGGACCTCACGGCCTGTTCGCCTACATCTCACACCTCTTGGCCACCAAGGGCCACTGTGTGATCTGTGCGGCTGAGGGTGCGGGGCAGGACATGCTGGAAGAGCTGGCCCGGGCAGGGACACACACCTCGGCAGGCGCTACCGCGGGCGCTACTGCCAGCCTCACTGCGGGCGCTGCTGCCGGCGGCGACCGGGGCGGCAGTAGCGGCGCAACGGCCGCTGCAGCTACTGCGGGCGGGGTGGGCCATGGCAGTAGCAGGCCCACCAGCCCCCAGGTGGCGAGGGAGTTGGAGATGGCAGTACACATGGGCACGGCGGTACACCACCACCAGCCAGGGGTCCCGGCCACAGCCAGCCATGCAGGGGAGGGCAGTGCGGCGCCTGCTGGCACCGACGCGTCAGGTGTGCGTGTGTGGGGGGGTGTGGGGTGTGGGGGTGGTCACTTATA
>QAXD01000046.1:858-51622 GCA_004335575.1 Haematococcus sp. NG2
CGTTTAATGACCAAAACTCCCGCCTAGACCGAAATTTGGGAAATTTCGGTGACACATACGTTGCAGAAATTGAACATGTCGGACCTGCGTGATGAGTCCCAAGCTGGTTGCCACGGGAGTGCCGAGCAACAGCAAATCGAAAACCCCTCCTTATGGGACCTGTTCACCGAGTTACCAGATAGCGTTCAATATGAGATATTTCAGCACATGTCGACGACGTGAGTTTGTGCAGTGCCTTGCTTGCAGCTACCGAGAAGGTGGCGCGTTCTTGCCTCGTCACTTGTTGTTGCTGACGAGAGTGATCTGGATACTATGCTCGTGCATCTGGTCTGCTGAAGAGTCAGCTCCATGAGGCGCGCACCCAGCATGCCTTGTCTTGCATGCTTGCATGGTGTTCAAGCATCCAACTGATCCTTCTGGGTTTGGCATGCATGCAGCACCAAACGCAACGTGCGCTTCACTTGCCAAGCATTGCGCAAGCTGTTTGATGAAAGCATTCGGACAGTGGTACTGAGCCGGCTGCCCAAGAGGGCCTGTGATGCAGCTGCACAAGGTATGTGCATGCAAGCCATGCTGCAAGGTCAATGCAGGCCTGAGACATTCGTATGATGGACACCAGAGCAGGTTGTGCCTGTATACAGCAGGCTATAAGTGTTACACTGTGTTTTTCGAGGCCGTTGCCGTGTGTATGGTGGCTTGGTCAGCAGCATCCATGTCCTGCAGCGACACTCATTAAGCATTAACCCCTCAAAGTCTGCAAGGGCTTCGCAGACATTGACACCACGTACAAGCACTGAGCCATAGCCTGGCGCCATGCTCATATGCCAGCAAGCGCATTCAGCAGGTTCACAGGCGTGCGGCGGCTGCGCATCGACAGCGATGGCATGAGCAGCGAGGCCTTGACCCTGTTTGTGGCCCACAACCCGGACCTCCTGTAAGTTTTGAGGGGTTTTATAAGATGGTACCTGGTTTAGGAACAGGTGTTGCCCTAGATCCCATGACTATAGTCATGTAGGAAGTACTGTAGACACAAACATCAGGTTAAGTGGAACGCGGCTGGGAGCAGCACGCTGGCGAGATGTGCACGGCAGCTGGGCTGCACTGCTGTCGGTGCCACCCTGATGGCAGCTGCCAGTGCAGTGAACACATGTTGGCTATAGGCCGCGCCCTTATGACGTGCCTGCTTCATGCGGAGGCCATCTGCACGGTGCATGGTGCTGAGGGCATGGGGGCCATGTGCACCATATGCGTGTGCAGGTCGCGCATCCAGGAGGTGGACAGTGCCCCAGGCATCATGCTGCCGGAGACAACCTGGGAGGTGGTGATGAAGGCCTGCACACCGCACCAGCTGCAGCGATGGGGCCCATCGGTCGCCACGCGCAGACGGCCTGGATTCCTGGACCTGCTCACCCTGCTGGGTGTGCAACAGACGCGGCTGATCTCATTGGACCTCTCACTCTCACGGGTCAGTGATGAGGCTGTGTCAAAGGTGGTTGCCAGCAAGCTGGTGCACCTGCAGAGCCTGGACCTCACAGGCACTAAGGTCACAGACGCCGGCATTGAGGCTCTGTCCAGCCTGCATTCCCTCACATCTCTCACTGTGGATAAGACCAGCATCCAGGGCACTGGTTTTACAGCTCTTCGGCGCCTCCCAGCCCTCGCCTCCCTCAACCTCGGCCTGACATCCAGCTTCTCACATGCTGGGTGTGCAGCGGTGGCGGCACTCCCTCATCTGGCCCACCTCACTGTCGTAAAACACCCCACTGGCTACCCCCACCTGGCCGCCCTGGTGCAGCATGACAGCCCCACGCGCTGCTACCTGCGCAGCCTGGTGCTGCATGCCTCCACACTCAACAACGCTGCGGTGCAGGTGTGTGACCGCGTGACCGGCTGTTTGCGCTGCAGGTGCAGCAGTTACCGCGGCTGGTGCCAAAGTGTGAGGAGACAGCACACAGACATGTTGCGTAGACAGACGAGGAGCAGGGAACACAGCGCGCTGTTTAACCGGCCCCATTATTTCTTCCAAGTGCCCTGGACCGTCTTGATGTTGAATTGGGAGCACCTAGCGCACACGTGTGTCAGCTGCATGAATGGTGTGATACACAGCATGGCGTCCTCTCCATCCGCACCTGAACGTATTTGGCTCTTGCCACCTCACATGACAGGCTGTAGCACAGTTGAAAGGGTTGACCCTACTGGACCTGTCTCATTCGCGCCTGACCGCGGACCGCACTGACAACGGGCTAGGTGCCCTGACACAGCTCAAGGACTTGAAGGAGCTTGTGGCTACAGACACACAGGTGAGCGTGAGACTTTTCATGATGACTTCATGGCGTTTGCAAGCCCGGTACCTGCCTGGCGCAACAGGGAGAGACCCAACCTCTGGTGCATGACCACCTCCATGCGCGTACAAGTACTCACAGACATCGCCATGGCCATCAGAGCACCTGTTCAGGCTACAGCAGCATGTGCCAGAACCATGCTGAGTGAACGCGGCCCTCTACTGTGCGCTGCCTGAATACAAAGCGCACAATTCCTGCGCCAGTTGCTAGGTGTGATGCGCTATCTCCCCCCACCCCCTTCACCCGCAGATACCTCACCAGAATGCCAGTGCCGCAGAGTCCTCAAAACGCTCACGCAACTTCCGTGAGGAGTGTGACTTGAGGCTGCGTGCCTGTCTGCCACAGGCCATTGCAGCGGTGCTGGTGCCACCACCTGTCATGTGGTTATGAGAATGAAATGCAACAGTGGCACCCACAGGAGAAGCAACGTGATCCAAAGACACAGCATATCTGACCGTGCAAGCTGGTTGGGTGTACTCGGCTATGGTACTAAGTCGTGCTTCGGCTCGTAATTTTGTGATTAAGCAGCGAGCAGCTTGGCCGCAGAGTGCTGCCCGCAGAGCAACACATGATGACATGATCCTTGAGCTGGAGCAGCTGACTTAGGCTGCAGAGGATGCCGTGAATGTTGGTTACAGTCAGTCACTTGTTAGATCAATTGACGGATGAGGTCCTTTGTCAACTGAACCAAGGTCAGGACAACTGCAGACTTTAGGCACCACGGTGCTACTGGGCCACTGCAGTTCTGCCCACACTTATAGGTCCTGAGCAAGTGGGACACAACAAGGGACCATGTCAGCATTGCTATTAATGCTATGTCGTCCGAGCAATGCACCAGCTATAGGCTAAGAATACAATGCTTGTATATCAGACAAACCACAAACACGAGGCACCGTATTTTCCCATGTGCCTTGGCTTGGAACAATCCTGATGTACCTGAAAACTGTGAAAAGGCTCGGAATTATGATTAATGAAGAGGGCTCAGAAAACCATCACTTCTGAGGCAGCACACCATACTGCCATGTGGCCCTACACATAACCACATGCCACGCTAAAAAAGTGGCGTGCGCAACCGCTGACATTACGCAAGCAACATACCTCACTGAAACAGCATACACACCGTCCTCAACTTGAATTACTTGATGCAATGACACTGCTCGTGACACACATCAGAAGCCACAGCCATCATCGTGGCAACTCATGATCCACAAGGCATGGTAGCTGTCAAGCTCTCAGAGGCTGTGCAACAACAGTACCGCAGCCTCCTGCAACACATGCAGCTGAGAAGGAACAGCACAGCATGCGCGGTGTGCAATCTATGGTACGTGGATAACAGGTCTGGCACTTGGTCGCAGGCATGCCAATGATGCATGTGTCAACCATTGCCATCCAGTAGCACTGGCTGTACCTGTGGCTGCACCACACCTCCGGTATCTCAGCATCACAGCACAACACAGCAGAGCACAGGCCGCTGTAGACCCTGCTGCCGCCAGCAGAGCTCCATCACAAAACATAGTGAGGTCGTGGCTCATCCAGGGATGGGCGAACAATGGGCTGATCCTGCACCTCAAGATGACGCGTGGCAGCGGTGTGTCCTTCATCGATGGTCACCTCATTGCGCTGCTGCTGCTGAGGTGGCAGCTGCTGTTGTAGTGCCATCTGCTGCAGCCCCCCGGCTTGCCCATCTTGCACCGTTGTGTCTGCTGTGCTGGCCTCTTGCGCTGGGCCTGGGTCCACCAGCAGCGCCTCCCCCTTCACGTGATCCACACGTGGCAGCTCTGGTGCTGCCTCACGCGCCTGCTGTGACCGCTTGCGCTGCAGCTGCAGTCGCGGCACATCCGCCGACATGCGGCGTGGGGCGTCCGGCACGGTGCCCGCACCCCGATGCTGCTCCCGCGGCAGCTCCATAGACAGCACCTCCCGCTGCCTGGGCGACTCCACGGGGGGGCTGGTGAGCTCAAACTCCACCTTTGTGGCCCCCCTGCCAAATGTGAGGGCGCGTGTGAGCCAGTTGCCCTGGTTTGCTGCCGCCGCCCCTGGGGCACGTGGGGTGCGGGGGGAGCGCGGGGAGTTGGCCGCGCTGCCGCCCTTGACGGCGCCCGCCTTGGGCCCACCCCCAAACAGGCCACCCAGCATGCGGCCCAGCTTGGTCATGACGCCGGACGTCTGGCCCACCGCGGCGCTCGCGGCCAGTGCCAGGTCCTGGGGCGCAAACGGCGCGAGCTCCGGATTCCAGCGCCACCGAATGGCGCCCGTCTTCACACGCGCACCAGCGCCAGGGAGCACCACAGGCGCAGGCGGCACACCAGCTGTGAATGCGTCCACGAGGGTCGTGGGCTCTGCACCCGCTGGCACCGCCTTGACTGCGCTGGTCCGGTCGCCGTTGGCGTTCTTGGGCTTGCGCAGGGTTGCCAGCGCCTTGCTTGCAGCATCCTTGTACAGCACCAGCACCTCAGCCTGGCGCTCCATGAGGTCTGCGTACCTGTGACACGAGTGATGGGAGGGGCGAGGGAGATGAGTGAGACAGCGCAGCGAGAGTTTGCATACGCGCATGCACGAAAGCATGCTGAGTAGCAGATAACGAGATACGGGACGCAATGCTAATGTGAGCGGCATAAAGACAAGGATAAAGCGAGGCAGCGCAAAGCACGTGAATGAAGGGCGTGAGCACACAGGTGGCGCACATGCCCGCGTGTGCCAGGGCAGCTGCTCACCCACTCAACAACTGCTCAAGCTACGCACCGCCACATGCCACATGCCTGCATAGAGTTCCAGCGCTGAAACAACTCGTATTCTGTGTCCCGCTCTCATTTCTCGTACCATTCACAAACATTCACCAGCACTCACTTGGGGATGTTGAGCGACCGCGACTGCCGCCACTCACGGAGCCGGCGCAGGCGGTGCGCACGCATGCGCGTCCGCCACTTGCGCTGGATCAGCATGACCGACACGGCGGCCGAGAAGTTCATCTGCTCATCGTCCTTCTTCAGGTCCTTGAAGAACTTATCCACCAGTGTGTCAATCTGCTCCTTCAGCGCGCCTGCGTGTTGTATGTCCGCACAAGCACGGCATGGGGCGGTGGGCATGTAAAGGACCGACCCTCAGAGTGTGCGCCACGCCGCGCCACTGCACCTGCCGAGGGCGCTGCGACTGCTGCGTGTGCTGCACAGAAGGCCGAGCCAACAGGGACGCGCACGATGCAAGCAGGCAAGCAGCCGGACCCAAGCAAGCTGTACCATGAAATGGAACATACACGAAGCATGGGATCAGGCATCAACAAGGGGGAGTCAAGGGCAGGAACAAGTGGCAGGGGTGAGGAACTACAAGCACCGTAAGTGCCAACCCACCCTCAGGAATGTTGGCTTGGGAGCAACGCCGAACCAGCTCAAACATAGTCTTGTGGAAGGGCACCCGGAAGTTGACGAGCGGAATGTCCAGATCATACACGAACCTGCAGGGAACATGTGAGCTATCGGGTTGGACTGCATGGGCAAGTGAGTTGTGTGTTGTGTGGTGCATTAGCCCCCTTGCCTTCTCCAGGCACGGGGTCTTGGTACACCACAGCAGCCGCATCGCTGTCCGTCCCATAATTGCAACCCCAGAAGCTGCGAGTGTGCACCCCTAAATGTGCACCCCATAGACCCTAGAGCATCACTTTCCTGACCCTGGCCCGTCCACCCACCCACCTCAGCACGTCCTTGTTGTCTGCGAATGGCCCCAGCCCCAAGGGGGGGTCCAGCCGCAGCAGCAGCTCCTCCAGGGCCTTGGGGTCAATGGTGCCTGTGCCATCATCGTACTCGGACCTGTACGGTGTGCCACACCCATGGTACCAGTGAGACAGGACTTTTGCGCTCACCCAACGGCCACCACAACGGCCACCACAACGGCTCAACGGCTCAAGTCTCAACCTATGCGTGCTGCACCGCGCAGTTCATGAAGGCCTTGGCACCCACCACAGGTTGACAAACTCCTCCAGGTTCTCAGGGTTGAGCCGCCACTCCTCCTGCTCGTGCTGCTTCTCAAAGTTCTCAATCACGACTGCCGTGAACAGGTTCAGCAGCACGATGGTGATGAGCAGCACAAAGGACAGGAAATAGGGGACCGCGGCATACGTGCCGCAGTTGCCCTCCTCCTTGGAGCAGTCCGGTGGCTGCACCATGCACGCAATCATGAGGTCCGACCAGTTGTCACCCGTGGCCACCCGGAACAGCGCCATGAGTGCAAAGAGGAAGTTGTCAAAGTTGGACGTGTCATCAAGGGCGTCCTGTTCAGAAACACAGCCAAGCGAGGCAACTGGTCGGAGGTGGGATTTCCAGCGGGAGAGGGGCCTCGAGCAAGGCGTGTAACATGAGCTTGAACGTGACCAAAGCATCAGAGCTCCTGCACTTGCGGGTCTACACAGTTGCTGCGCCCATATCATCAAAACGCAGAGGTGCAATATGATAACACTTATCCTTTGAAAACATCACACCAGCCAGGTTCCACGCACAGCCCCATGTGCGCACCTGGTGCTTGACGTTGGCAAACAGCAGCACGCCGACGTAGGCATACATGAAGAAGAAGAGGCCGATGAGGGCGCCCACGTTGCCGAATGCTGGCAGCGACACCACCAGCGTCGTGAACAGGGACTTGACGCCCTTGTTGTCCCGAAAGACGCGGATGACGCGCAGGGCGCGCACGAGGCGCAGCAGGCGCTGCACGCGCAGCACGCGTAGCACGCGCACGAACGTGGCATTCATGAACGTTATGGCCAGGTCCAGCAGGGAGAGCAGCACCAGCGCAAAGTCCAGCCGGTTCCACTTGTCCCTGTGTGTTGAATGAGTGGCATGATTGGATCTTGGTGGGCATGGATTTGGGGGGGGCGTGGCTGGACAGGAGGGCGCACGGGCACCTCCCAGCAAAAGGGCAGTGCAAAGAGGGGATGGTTTGGTCGCTGCTTTCGGTCAGCACAACAGCATGTGTTCAGCTGGTGCAGAACGCAAGAGGCGGAGTGTGGGCATGGCGGCTGCATGACGCACAAAGTGCGTGTAGCCGTACAGCACCAGAATGTTCAGTTCTGTACGTACTTGATGTACCGCTTGAAGCCGAGTGCAAAGATTTTGATGAGCATCTCAGCCGTGAAAATTGCCGTGAACACCACGTTCAGCGTCTCCTTGTTCTTCTTCTCACCCTGGAGCATCCAAGTGTCCAACAACAATATGCACACACACATTGTTGCGCTGGCCAGGCAGTACACTAAGGGATCATGCCAGTCAGCCAGCTAGGTAGCAAGCGAGCCAAGCAGCCAGACAAGCAGCGAGGTGGGTATGCAGGCAGCCAACTAGCCATCCAAGCAGGAGGACAGGCAGGCACCGCACCTCAGGCTCATCATAGCGGTCTGTCATCATCGCAGCCACATTGGCCAGGATGACCAGCATCATGCAGATGTCAAAGGGCGTGGAGTTGATGAGCTTGTACGCGGCCTTGCGCCAGTACGTGCCGGGGACCTGACTCTTCTCAGGCGGCTTCAGCCTGTTCATGTGCCAGGGAGGATAGGCAGGTGCTGTTGTCACTGACATTGTCGCCGCTGTCACTGCTGGTGGTGTTTGTTGTTGTCGTTCTTAATATACGATAATGTTGTTCAGGGAACTTTGCTTCATGCTTGAGAGTGTCGTGCACATGGGCAGGCAGGTTGCAGCAGTGGACCCCACGATCGATAAAAGACATGACCTGGCCAGGCAACACAGCCACATGGAAGTGCAAATGCTTGGGTCTGCAAAGGGCCGGCTGACTGGGCCTCTCGAGCAAGCCGAGGCAACCGCAGACAAGGCACCCCTACTCAAGCCTGGGCAAACTTCCTGCAGAGGGCCAAGGAGCCCGAAGGCAGCTGCCATACCCACTTGAACACCATGCGCGACAGCTCTGCCCACTCCTGCTGCTCCTGCGTGAGGAAGGCACTGCCCGTGGTGGACATGAGGCGGATGCGGCTGAACTGGTTGAAGATGACGCCCACGTACAGGTTGAGCAGCGTGAAGGAGCCGATGAAGATGAAGCCCACAAACCTGGCGACAGGTGCAGGGAAAGCAGCCGTGAGGAGGTGGACATAGGAGGCAGGGCACTGCGGCGCTGTGAGCAGGCACTGAGCGGGCCAGGGGCGCAGCTCGGCCGCTCGCCAAACAAGCTGAAAGCAAAGTAACACAATACAAGCCTTGGCAACCCCGCCTCCCACAGTGCGCACCAGAAGAACGCGCCCGGGTTCTGGTTGCGCTGCGGCTGGTCCCCCTTGTGGGTAGGTGCAGCCATCGTGGCCTCCATCACCTCTACGTATCCATTCAGTGTGGCCGTCACAAAGCACGTGAGCAGTGCTTGCCCGGTGTTGTCAAAGTTGGGGAACATGTTCGTCCACTCCCGCAGGGTTGTCTCATTGGTTGCAGGGTCAATGAAGGTGCCGTTGCACGACAACTCATCTGGCACAGACGGGTCGTTGCACCTGTGCATTTGACCGTACAAGAGGTGGGTGGGAGGCTGGTGCACAGATTGCCAAGCAAATTCACAGACTCATGCACAGATATGACCACCCTGAAGGGTGCCATTGTGGCTCCAGTCCTAACAATCTGCCGCCATAAACGTGTTGAGCAGCCAAGGAGTGCACAAGACGTTTCACGCTGTTCCCTTAGTACTCACGAGTACAACAGGCCCGAGAACAGCTGGACCCCCAGGATTGCAAACACCAAGAAGGCCAGCACCACAACCACTGACACGTTGGCCATGGCTGCCAGTGACAGCGTCACACTCTTGAACACAAGCCGCATGCCATGCGACCTGCACAGATGGCACAGTGCAGTCATTTACAGTGCATCACAGTGGTCACATGTGCTGCACGCCCTGACCAGTACACAAGCCATCACGGTCCCTGCAGTGCTGCAGCCCCCGCACATCATCAGTGTGCCCTGTCTGCCGTGTCTGCTACCTCGCTCACCGGGTCATCACGCGCAGCGGCTTGAACACACGCAACACACGCAGGGACCTGACGATGGACAAGTTGATGGCCTGCGGGCAACAAACAGTCAAGGCCGAAGAGACATGCACACAAGCCCAAAACGTGCAGTACATTGGTGTGGCACAACACTGTGACACCCTGCACACATCACAGGACCTCACGCATGCAAGGTCTCACCGTGAGGCTAATCTCGACCCATGATGTCACCACGATCAAAAAATCCACCAAGTTGGTGGGCTTCTTGATGTACGCGATGAAGGTGAAGGCGAAGGTCTTCATCATCGCCTCGACTGTGAAGATGATTGTGAAGCCAATGTTGGACCAGTAGATGGCCTGGCCCATCTTGGAGCTGTCCTCCAAGTTGGGGTTCTCAAGCGCCATGAACACACTGCACAGCAAAGACAAGATACCACGCCCGCAACGCTTGTGTTCATGCTGTGCAGCCTGCACGCATATGTGTAGATTGTATACAGCTGCACACAATGGCATATCTGCGCGTGTCGCATGCTGTGTGTACATGCCACAATGGTCCCATGCAGGCATGGTCCCCTACAACACACCCCAGCCGAACGCTGCCCTAGCATGCCCGGCCTGTTGGCACTGCTGCTGCTTGCACCTACCAGTTCGCCAGGATCATGAAGAACATGAAGTAGTCGAACCACACGTGCGTCACAAATGCATAGACACGCTTGCGGATGGCACTGTCGGCAGGGATCACCCACAAGCTGATGCCCTCCAGAGGGATGAGGTCAGCGCGTGCACGGTGGTGGTGGTGCTTGTGCTTCCTCCCGCCCTCCCCCCCGCCCCGGCCGTCACCACTTGCCCTGGCTCCTGAGTTGCCTCCTGGCTTGCTCAGGTCCCCAGACATGCCAAGTGTACTGTCCAGCTCAGACAGGCCTGCACTGAGGTTGGTGCTGTGGCGACTGGTCAGCGGCTTGGGGGCAGCCTTGCGGCCGTCCTCGCTCGCTTTCAGAGCAGGCGCCATCTGCACCCTGCGCGAGTCACGCGCTGACATGGCCGCACCATCAGGGCCCACGGTTCTTTGTTTGACCACTTTGGGCTCCGTGGGGCTGGTGGGTGTGGCCTCTGCGCCTGGCTTGGTGGGAGAGGGCGGGCCGCGCGGCGGGGAGGTGCGGGGCGCGGCAGGCGATGCAAGGCCCTTAGTGGGTGAGCCGGGTCCTTCAGCCGTGGCCGGCTGCCGCTTCTGCGCCAGTGCCACGTCCTGCTCCGCAGACCACCTGGTCGCAGGGCCGTACCCGCCCGCCACCAGCATGGCAGCTGTGGGCGCGGACGTGGGCCGGTTGAGCATCATGGCACGCTGCAGCTCGATGCGCTTGCGCGTGATGTGCATCTCCCCAGGGAGCAGGTCCGCAGCAGTGCCAGGCCGTGCAAGCGGCGTCATGGCGCGCTGCTGCACCAAGTGCTGGTTGTGATGGGTGTGGTGATGGCCTAGGGGGTGGGCATGGGACCCATGCTCCATGGATGTATGAGGCCTAGGTGGCAGCACCACTGGCGAGGGGCCTTGACCCCCTTGCGCTTGCCGGTGCTTGTGTGAGCCTGGGTCCGCGTATGCATGGGGTGCCTCAGGGTTGGGGCCCCTCAGGAAGCCGAACTCACGGGCCAGCACACTCTCATGAAACTCGGTTGGCAGCTCGGTGATGAGATCGTCCGCCTCCCCATCAAACTCACTGATGGCTGACACATCATACACAGGCGCTGCAGTGGGGTCAGGGATGGCACACCCCGGCCGTGGTCCCCTTGCCCCCGCCTGCTGCGGTGGCTGACTCGGGGGCTGTGGGTATAATCGTGTGACGGATGCAGTAGACGCACGCAGCTCACTGGCCTGTCGTACTGCTGCCCCCTCCACATCATGGAGCAAAGGCTGCATGCCGCTGTCACCGCCAACTGTACCGCTGTTCATACGCGAGTCATACCCAACGCTGCGGTGGCTCAGAAGGTACGTGTCCCCCTGTGGTTGCCGCGCGCTGTGTGACGATGGGGGCCGCACAGGCAGAGGTACATCTTGGCGAGTGCCGTGCTGCCCCAACGAGGCATCCTCCTGGTCTGCACCTTCAAACTCAGTCAAGCCTGCCTCCACAGCCGCCGCCACAGCCGCTGCCGGCGAGTGCGACACCGGCCGTTGGTGCCTGCCCGCAAACTCGGCAGACGTCCGGCGGCCTGCTGCTGCATGCGCAGCCTGCTCTCTGAGGTACTCTGCCATGTAGGGGTCCTCCCGACCCCCTTCCATGCCCTCCCCCACAGGCCCTGCCGGCTCCCGGTTGGTTGACATGGGGCTGAAGCCTGACCCAGCACGGGAGCGTGCGGGCGCACCCCCTTGCCGGTCCTCTGCCGAGTCGCCCGGCACCGCATCGCCGTCTTGCGCTGCATCATGTGGTGCGCGCTCCGCCCGCCCCTTCAGATCGTCCAGCCTGCCCAGGGCGGGCACTGCGCCACCTGTGCTGCCAGATCTGGCGCCACCCCTTGCCTTGCGCTCCGCTGCCACCTTGGCTAGCGCCTCTTTAGGACGCAACCCACCGCGGGGGGAGCCGGGGGGCGAGCGCGCGCCGCGTGCCACGCTGGGCTTGAGCATTGAACCGCCCCTGGATGCTTTCCCCATGGAGCCGATAGATTTCTGGAGCGAGGCCATGGATTGGGAGATGGCACCAGTCATGCCGCTCATCTTGGACCGCAAGCCTGTCATCCATGAGGTGGTGTTGCCCACTCCACGTGTGCTCGCACTGTCATACCTGTGCAAGGTGACACGTGCAGCATCACAGTTGCAGCAGTGCCTCAGCAGAGCCGGGAAGGGGGGGGCGGGGGGGCAGGGGCATCAATGCAAGGAGTGGAGGGGTGGCTCTTAACAGCACGCACAGACATGTTGAAAAACAAACATTGGGTGGGCAGGAAGAAACCAGCACGGATTATGCTGCATACACAGCCTCACTGCAAAGCACGCGCGCTCCTCACCTTGACTCAAATGCCTCCAGGGTCACGGCCAGGAACAGCGTGAGAAGGATATACTTGCCGATCACGGTCCACGCCACAAAGAATGCAGACGAACCGTAATTTGTCGCACGAATCGTATCAAACCTGCAGCAACCGAGACAAGGGGCATTGTACATCCTTGTTCCCGACATGTGGCCCATCAACATGTACAGTTGCACACCCACGCTGCAGTATGCCAACACATGACATGCATGTGACGCACATGAGGTACTGATAGTTCTCTGATGTCAGAACCATCAGTGTTGACATGAGCGAGTTGATGAATGTGTTGAAATTGGGGAAGCCATACACAGCTGGGGGCACCGTGTCGATGAGGCCCCCAAACACATGCAGCCCAATGATGGAAAACACCACCCTGCAAGTGAAGCCCACAGCAGTAGGTCATGAGACATGTATGACGCACTAAAGCATGTGCATACGGACACGGGATGACGCATGCACGTCATGAGAGCTCTGGCTCTGGTCCTGCACATCGATCACACTGCTGGCTCTGCAGGGGCACACAGTTCTGCTGCATACAGCACGCACCAGAAGAGCACAATCAGCATGGCAATAGCCGCGAAGGACGTGAACGATGTCACCAGCACCTCGCCAATTTTGCGCAGGCTCTGAGGAACACAAGGCCATCAAGCAGGAACAGGGCATGGGGCAGTGGATCAAGAAGCACAGGATCATGGCAGTGTTATGATCAGCGCCTGGCCGAAGAGGCTGGTGCAAACGACATGTGGGCTGGATACAACAGTGATCAGTGAACGTGATGAACATCCGGCTTGCACTTATACATAACAGATAATACACAACAGACCACCTCCACACAGGCGCTGTGACCAAGCAAGCACGTGCGTGTGGTTGCATACAGCAACATGGCCCTAGCACACACCTGCAGGTAGCGGAACATCTTGAACAAGCGCAGCACACGGAAGGCCTTGAGGATGCGCATTGACCGCAGCGCATTCAACCCCCCAGCTGATGACAGGCCAAGCTCAATCAGGCTCACGGCCACCACCAGTGCATCAAACACCTGCACGACCAACACCACAGGTGAGTTTGGACCCACAGCACTGCCATCCCTTCATATGCATCCGACCATTTTGCACTTTGCACTGAGCCTGAGTGGGTGTGCGCGTGTGATCATGCAACCTGACCCAGCTCGGCAATGCAAAAAAGCAGCTCAGCCATGCAAGAAAGGGTCGATGCAGGTAACAGGCAACAGGGTTTAGGGTGCAAGGCCTTGAAGTTGCAAGAGCCCACCCTAATCAGGGATGCTGATCCAGCGCATGTAGATGCTACCCTGTTCTCTCTACTGTCAGAAGCAAGTAGTACTCACATTGAAGGCATCGCTGATGTAGTCCCAGATGCCCAGGCCCAGAACCTTGACCAGCAGCTCAGCAGCAAACTGCGATAGTACAGTCAGGCTTGATGGTCAACCAAACAACTCAAACAAAGCAAAGGACAGGAAGCCACGCGCATGGCAGATGAACATAGATGCACATTATATGCGCACGGTGCACTACGAACATCAGCCCAGTGCTCGCCTTCATGCACATGCACCCTGTGCGCTGTGCCGCGTGTGCGCATGCATGCACTGGTGCAGTCTCACCAGCGAGGTCAGCACCAAGTTTGCTGTCTCCAGGCCGTGGCTGAAACCATCTGACATGCCATCATACTCCATGGCCAGCAGCACAGTGTTGACCACGATCGCCAGCAGAAAGAACTGGTTGAACAGGTTGTGGCTGCAGCACAGGCAGAGGCAGTACAGACACCAGCACTGTCAGGAGGGCCGCACAAGACAGCGATGAAGTTCACATCCTCAAGCTTGATGCATTCGTATCCCCATACTGTCCAGCCATTTTATGCGCGGGGCGCATGACGCGGGCCAGCTCCTAACACAGGCTCTGGCTGCAGTGGTTTTGTGGTCATAAGGCACACTGCACACTCCACATACTTGACCAGGACACGCAGGCGGAACTGGATGCGCAGCCATGTGCCCTTTGGGTTCGGCATCCCACGTGTGAACTCGTCAAACTCCGCAACTGTCATCACCTGTACACAGCATGCAGGGGTAGTGTGCAGTGACCTGTGATGCATTGGGATGTGCATTGAGCTGTGAAGTACCTGGCTCCAAACCAAGCTGCACAGTCACCAGCAGCCGCGTGGCGTTGGGCTGTGCAGTAGCAGATGCAGGTCAGCACAGCGTGGATGTGCGTGCGGGGTGCACACACACACACAGCCCCACGACCGCCAGTTCGTCAGCATGAAATGAAGCAAACGTAACGATAAATCCGAGCAGCCCAAGTGCTCAACTCACCATCATGGCCATATTCGTGTCCGGCACCATGCCACCAGGCCCCATCGACTGCCCACCCATCACAGAGCCCGCACGCGGTGCACGGCCCATGGACACTGCACCTGCAGTCTGCCCGTCCTTCCCAGGCACTGCCAGCCTCAGTGAGCCTGATTTGGGCATCTTCATGCTGCTCTTCATGCCACCACCACCTGGATGCCCGCTCATGGAATGTGTGATGCGGGGGGTACCGTGTGACTCTGCAGCCTCTGCTACTGGCCCTGCCGCTGTTGTAGCGTCTGTGTGGCTGTTCTTTGTCACATGGTGTGAGCCAGCTGGGCTACCCAGGACAGGTGTCTTGGCAGTACTGGTACCACCGGGCAGAGCAGCTGGGTGGAGCGACATGCTGCCACCACCAGGCGGTGCACCCGCCCCTGCCCCTGCTTCGCCTGCAGCTGGTGGCAAGGCTGCCATGCCATCTGCCACGGGGGGCACTGATGCCGTTTGCCCATGAGTCCTTGCTCCTGCATCCTGTGCTGCCTGTTTGCCCTCCTGGCCCAACCCCTGTGGTTGTTCCTCCTCTGCCGTGCTCATCTGGCTCATTTTGGAGTGGATCATGGATGCAATGGACATGTTGAGGCTGTTGGCCTGTGACCGCTTGGACTTGAACTCGGAAAACTTGGACTTGGCCTGCCATGTGCAACAGCAGATCCAGCCAACAAAGTACACTGAACATTGAAGCTGTGACCAGGCAAGCTTGGATCAAATTGAATGTGTTGGTATGCGAGCTGCACTGTTAGCGCATTGCTCCTGTGGCCCATAATCCAGGCTGGCAACTGCCTTGAGGGGGGCAGGGACTTGGAATCTGCAACATTGCCTGCAGTAACACTTCAGGTCTCACCTTGGAGAACAGCATCATGATTGAGTTGCGCTTGGTCTTGCTCCTCAATGTCTGATTCCTGGCGTGGAAGATCGTCTGTGCCTTGGCAAACTTGACCTTGAGCACTGCCAGGAACAGGTTGAGCTGTGTGTGCCCACAGAACCAGCAGGCGTATCGTAAAAGAACGTTTCTTGTGCAAGTGTGCATGACTCAATGCATATATGTACAGCACAAATGAACTGTTTGCATGCATGGCTTGCGCAGCCTTTTCCGCACCCACACACCATGATGCCAACACACGCTGTGCCACACGTGCAATGTGGCCAAACACTTAGCCACCACCAACCCTGAGGAACCCTGCTGTCTCTGTGTTTCGCAACACCACCATCCCTTCATGCCCCATCCCAGTGTGACTGACCATGATGTAGCCAATCAAGAAGATCAGCAGCACGTAGTAGATGACTGCAAAGGGGCTGGTGTTGTGCATGGAGCGGTACATGATGTACTCCCACCCAGTCAGCGTGATGATCTGTCAGTGTGATATGGCGTGATCGCTGCATTAGACAATGCTTGGCATGAACACTGTCAACACATTCTACCAAGCCATTGAATGCACAACATCAAACCCAACTCGCAGGTTGAGCAACCATAACACAGGAGCTGCATGCGCACCTGAAAGACTGTGAGCAGGCTGTAGCCCACATTCTCATACCCTGCCTCATTTATATTCTGTGCATAGTCCGTGTTCTGCGCACAAAGGCAAATAAGGGACAGCACCAGTAACAGCCAGCAGGTACTTACACACTGTCATGCTTGAACCCGCCTGTTTCGCATCCAGCACATGTAATATATGTATATATCAGACGTCCTGTTCACGTACACACGACACACTGTCACCAAAACCTAAAGCGCACTCACAACATGCAAAGTGTGCACACACTAAGCCACACGCACCACACAGGTGTAGTTGGCAGGACAGTCTCGCCAGCCACCACAGCCGCTTGCGTCATTTTGGCCGGGGTTCTCCTCTGGTGCGCCAGTGATGATGTCAAAGCAGCCGTCGCGGTAAATGTTCATGAACATGGCCGTACCAGCAATTGCAAAAATGAGCATCACGAAGACCAGCAGCATAACCACAGCGCCAACCAGCGGGATCGCCTGCAGACGTGCGCCGGCAGCCAGGTATCACCCAAACATATGGCAACCAAGAGGGCCGATCTGCGCACATCCTGCAACCTTCGTACCATACTGGGTTCCCTGTGCCCCTGTGATCATCCTTTGGCACACGTCTGCTTGATGATGCTGCAGTGGCAGCTTGGCAACGCTAGGGAGCGCAGGGTATGGGTAACTCTGCTATCTGTCCAGACTCTCCATTGATCCGCCCCTTTGCTGTGACCTGAAGGCTGTTGCGTGCTCACCTCCAGGAAGCAGACCACGATGGAGCGCAGCGCTTCAAACCTCGTGATGCTACGCAGTGGGCGCAGTGCACGCATGGCACGCAGCGCGCGGATGCCACCTGTATTGCTGCTGCCTGTCGGGATGAAGGCCTGAAGCACAAGGCAGGGAGCGCAGGCTTCAATCCAAGTTTCTGTATGTGCCCCAAACACGGCAGGTTGCTGGCCACCTGCCCACATACCAACCTGCCTCCACACCCTCAACAACTCAAAACACATGCGCTGCCAGAGCAGTCAAACCTTCAGGTCCATGCAGGCCCCACAGTAGCCTAGCGCACCGTGTAGCCAGCCACCACCATCAGGAAGTCAAACAGATTCCAAGGGTGCTTGATGTAAGTCCAGAACCAGGGAGAGCCAAGCGAGATGACACGCAGGATAACCTCAAGGGAAAAGATGGCATTAAAGGCAGCCTCTGCAGAGCAAGGAGTGTGCAGGATGCACAGCAGGAAGTGCATTGCTTCAGACTTCAGTTGCAGGACACGCTGTAGCAAATCCAGCAATTTGGGAATCCTTGGCTGCTCGCGCCAGGATGCTTAGGTGCTCCCCTGAGAAACCAGCAGCTGCACAACTCAGAATCAGAACGCATCATAATGACTGCGTACCTACAGAACACTATCCACCAAAACTATCCCCGTTCACCTAGCCAAAAGATGGTCCTGTTCCACTTGTCCTCCTCCGGCTTCATGGGGTTGTACATCGCGAGTGTGAAGCAGTTGGCGACAATGACCAAGATAACAAACAGCTCGAAGTCTGGGTTGGTGCAGACCCTGCAGCACCAGCAGCATGATGCGTTGCGTTCACACTCCTCAAATCACTGCAGGATTCGCTTGGCGCAAAGTGAGCAAGCAGCCCATATCAGCATCCACATATCGCCGTGCACATCGTGCTGCATCTCATTGGTGTGTGCTCGCGCCCGCTTGCCATTAGGCTAGGCATGGGAGCATAGCACATACCGCAGTGCAAACCGCCGTGGCCACGAGTAGTGTGACAGGTCCTCAATGTCATCATATGTTGCAACGGATGATGTCTGGGAGTTTTGATGCTCCAGCTGCGGGTCCTTGTTAGGGGACGTTGGCTTAACACCTGCCTCAACCTTGCTCTTGGCCTGAGCCCCTGCTCCTGCTGGACCCACAGCCCCAGCAGCGTCCGCCTTGTGTCTGGGATCAGCCTTTGGCTCACCTTGGGATGCAAGCTTGTGATCTGGCAGCATCTGTACAGGCTCCATCAAAAGCCGGCCAGGCTGTGCATCAACAGTATGTGGCAGTGGCTTGCGTGCCTCTGCATGCCCCGTACCAAATGGTGATTCACCAGGGCTGTCTGCGATCTGGGTGCCAGCTTCTGCGTGCGTGGTGCTGACTTCCATGCTGCCGCTGCTGTCCATGACTGCCCTGACAGTGATGTGTGATGCGCACAGGTGTGGAGCAGGGCGTGCTGGCTGTGCTGGCATGATGGCATGGTGTTCAGGAGGACGTGGGCTGATCTCACTGCTTCGCAACACTGGCGTCGTTGAGGTAGACTGTTGCACAGGTGAGTTGGCCACATCATCTGCGCTCACAAGCACCTCAAGCACAGGGTCAAACGCCTCGCATGCACCCATGATGCAAGGTACCATGCACACACAAGGAACTCTCGCGTACCAGGAACAATGGCCGCGCGCTCATGAAGCCTTTTATTGAGCTTCTTTGCATGCTTCTCGTCGAGTCGCGCTTGCTGCTTCTCCTGCACAGACCCTGCCCGGGAGTTGAGGTCTTGTAGCGCCTCAGAGAGGTCTTCTTGCCCCTCTATACGATTCAGAACTTCCCAAAGCTCGTGGCCCGTAGAGCTGGCTGGCAGGGCTTGGCCTGTGGCAATGATGGGGCCACTGCGCACCATATCACCAAGAAAGGTTTTAACCAATCATTATATCAATTTCCATCTCTCGTATCCCCCGACTCATGCTGAGAAAGGGGGAAGGAAGCTACTCTTTGCAACAAGGGTTTATCCCATCCGATTTGTTGTATCTTTTGATTGGCAAAGCGGGGAAGTTGTCGCAGGCAGGCTGTACATCTCGACACTGTCCGCGTCCACTTAGGATCCTGGCGTGGGCGTGGCGCACGATTGAATTTGCGATGCTGACAAGTGATGATGGGCCAAGAACCCAGGCACTCAGTATGGAGCATGAACCTTGACGCCCTTCATTGTACGGACAGCTTTAAGCGGGCAATAAATATGCACACTGATGATCAAAATTACAATCTTCAACACGCAGAAGCGTGCGCAGAACTCGCCATGACTCACCCTGACCATGACCTCGGCATGCTTGCATTTATCGCTGCATTCTGCAGAGCTTATGCCCAGAATGATTTGTTGCTGGTGGCACGCTGTGCAGGCTCCTCATGATCTGCGTGCAGCAGATGTGCACGTTCCCGTGCATCCTGCTTGTCCTTTTCCCACCCATTGTTCCCCAACGACGCCAGCAGGATGCCGGTTGCTGCTGACCCACTTGCTGTCCTGTCATCAAGTGACGGCGCCCCGCGAGAAAGCGTGAGGCGCCCCTGTGCATACATGCAATCAGATGATGCTCTTCAGCAACTTCATCTCCAACTGTACAGTGCATGGCTTTCACTAACCCAGGCGCGCACATTGCTAACGGCTCGAGCTGAAATGAATGAGTGGTTGCAGGGGCACCGAAGCTGGTGGATACTACTTGCATGTGATTCCTTGGGATGCTTGCAACCCACCAAATCTGCCATCGATATGTCCATATCCTTGGTTGTGTGCAGGAGGAAAGTGCCCGCAACAATGGTCAGGAATCCACAGGTCTCAGTCGCGATCTGTATTGGGTTTTGGATGTCCTGCAAGGTGGGACCACAGAAGCACAGCAGCCAAGTCAACATGATCCAACAGCGAGTACGAGTGCATGCATCAACACGGCACGCATGTGGCAATCCTTACCTGGAACATAATCACTGATGCCAAAATGGTTAGCGTTGTGAACATGACATAGTACACAGGGCTAACGATGGCTGTGTTGAACAGGTCCAGTGCCTTGTTGAGATAATTCATCTGGGTCATCACACAACATATGACCACCTGCAATGGCGAACAGGTAACACCAGGTTCAGCAGAGGAGACTGATGCCTGGGTCTTGTAGCGACAGCAGGCCCAGAATGAGCAAGCGGAGCCGCAGTGGTGGGCTCAAACACACCCCCTTCCACACAACATATCTACATCTGGGACACCATATGCAGCCTCCTATTGCAAGCGCAGCCTGCGGCATCACTGCTCTCTTACCCCCAAGCACAAATGTGTCTGGATGAACACCAGCTGGTTGTCACCTTTTAACGTCAACTTGATGGCTATCCCGAGCGCCTGTGCCAGACAGCAGCATGGTGCCATTGTTAGTTGCCCTGTGGCGTACAGCTACAGTCCTAGCCGAGGTACTGGTAGTCCTTGCATGGTGTGCAAGATCATGCAAGCCCAGCCCTGACCCTTATGTGAGTACACTGTGCTCTCCAGCTTCCCAGCACTAGCCCAGTTACACCAGCTCAGGCCTGCTGATTCCGTGCAGCGGGATTCCATGCCTGCACAGCTCCTTGCTGTTCTCGTGCAGCATGCTCTAGCAAGGCATGTGGTTCCACAAGGCCATGTTGTTGTTGTTGATCATGCACCCCACCTTGCAGCTCATCACTGAGAGGGAGCCGGCCAGTGAGCAGATGCCGATGTACACAAAGATGTTGGTGCTCCCATACGTTGGCGATACGTACCAGATGAGAACAACAATCACGCTCACTGCAAATATGGTGTATGCCACAAACGCTGCACAGAACGAGCAGCAGGATTAGCAGCACAGGAAGTTTCCATGTGATACATGAAATGGTGTTCACGCAGTCGATGTGTCCTGCCGTCCATACGCTGGCGCCAATATCTGTGCAGCATCGCCCAAACAACACCTTGAATAGTCCTCACCTGGCTGCATTGCAAGCTGCCACACTTCTACCACAGAGCCCACCGCGCGCTCTGGTGGTGCATGAAGTACAATGGTCATAGATCCCGTGATGCAGAGCGCACACCCCAGCATCCCAAACAAATTCAGCCGCTCATTCAACAGTATGTGTGCGAGAATGGCACTGCGGGCAAACGAAAGCGGCAGCAGGTTTACTGCAATCCAGCTGTCAAATATGTGCACGCACTGCATATTCGTGCTGTGTGCCGCTCCAAGCGCGCAGACATGTATCAGCGTATAGAAGAACACATGGGCTATGCATACTTGCAATGTGATGCAACCATTGCAAGGAGCTCACAAGATATCACAAGTAAAAGACAACGCAGAGATAGTTCCATGCATGGCATGCAGTCAACAGTAGGGCTTCGGTCAACACACCGCACCTGACAATGATGCTGAGCGCACCCAGCGGCGTAACCAAAATAGCAGGTGCGAATGCGTAGGCTGCGAAGTTTGCTGCCTCCCCAACGATCATAGAAATCATGCCGGCCCACCAAGTGGGCTCCCGAAGGTAGGAAAACCCACCCATACCTACAGGAACCGCTATAAGCGTGGTGGAAATGGACAACACAGATCACGCATCGTGCGCACACACCAGCGCGGACACCAGTAGCGCCTGCAAGTCGTAAACCCCGCTTCTTCACAATGAAGCTGGACCCAATGAAGATCGAACTGCTGACTGCCAGTACCAGACCAATCAGGTTTTCACCCTGGAAGAGAGACCCTGGCGGCCCCATATCTAGCTCAGGTGCTAAAGTTTCGTTGAACGGCCTGAAGCCCGTGTCGATGGGAGGCCCCATTGTGAGCTTCTGGCCTGATTCTCAGCTTGGCAAACTCATGTTCCGTCTTTCCTGTTACATTTGCGTAGTATTGGAAGCGTCTACCGAGTATTGATGACCCAGCCACACCTGGACCGTTCGCATCAACTGCAGCCAACCGGCACCAGTTATCTCCGCCTCTGCACTGCACAGCACCTCCTTTAGCCCCACCAAACATGGTGATTGGGTGTAAATTTGCAGTAAAGTCCAAGGCATTGGGAGCATCAAGGCACCTTCAGCGCCATGCAGTCCTGCCAAACAAAACCCAAACCCAAGTTGTTCAGGATTGCCACGTACGATACATGTCCCCCATGTATGATGAATGCATGTCCCTCGGTGTCCCCACTGCCCTAGGATTCTTATGATGAGGGAGCGAGGGTCAAACCATGCCTCATCAGGAGAGAATTTTGCAGACCTGCGAAGTTCCAACATTGCAGCACTGCATGAGTGTGTGCGCGACAGACTGTGCATTGTGACCACAGCAACGCATCACCACCAAATATAGCCATGGTGATAGCACATGTAGTGGAGCCATGCATTTTTTTATTCGGTACACTGTGCAACATGACGCCCCACGATGGTCACATGGATGCACGCTGCATGTGTCTGTCGGCACTGCAACCGGAACCAAAAAGTTGACTCAGAGCTTCAGTGGCCACCAGCAGCTGCGGGGTTCAGGAGACTACTCGGCGGTTGCCACCCAACCAACCCGTTCGTGCCCGCTACCACGCTGGAAGCTCATGCGATACACATCATATGTACAATGTGGAGCGCAGATGCTTTAAGGAACCGGTAGCAGGGCTTTGAAGATCTTCATGCCACCGTGCGCCCAGACATGCCCACGATGCGCAGCATTTGATAATGCGTTCGTTGTATCCACTCCACCCCGACGATCTGGAGATACCCTGGTCGCTTCCTTCTCTTTGAGCCAGCATGCAGTTGCCATGACAGATTATGCACTTGGTGTGTACCAGCATGCTGCCTGCCAGTGGCCAGCCTCTTTCTGGCACATGTGAACATGTGGCTGGGCCAGTGCTGGGGGCGACTCAGCAGGCGCAGCGCCATGTGCGCGTCGCCGGTGCCACACCCAGCATGGGAGCAGGCACGTCAGCTGTTGCTGGGGCATGCAAGCAGACCAAGCGCAGCAGAAAACGAAGGAAGCAGGCATCAGGACACGGGCGTATTGCAGCAGGAGATGAGCAGCCCTCACTCATCCCTGCCACCCACAGCATGCATGCCACACTGGCCCACCATCACGCCCTGGGTGCGCTGCCCCCTTTCGCACACCGCGAGCGCCACCAGGCCATTGGCACACTACATACTGCGCAGGAGCCAGGGGCAGTGCAGCACATGCTGGGTGAGGTGCAGGGCCTACATGATGTGCAGGGAGGTGCAGGTTTGGAGAGTCCAGGTGTGGCCCGGCAAACTGCTTCCTTGCCAACTCAGACATCTGCGCGACCACGTGACGTGGGCTTGAAGTTTAGCAGCGGCAAGCCGCCTCCACCAGCAGGAAGCATGGCACTGGAAGGCCAAACAGATGTACAGGCCCAAGCAGCGGCCATGGCAACTGCTGCAGCAGTTGTGAGAACAGCCTCCGCTGCTGCACCCTGTGCAACACCCACTGCAGAGCAGCTCACAGAATGGGTGCTTGATGACCTGCAGTCAGTGCTGCGCACACCAGCTGTACCGGATGATGGAGTACTGATCTCACTCATTTTTGAGGACCAGGTCAAGTTGTGCATCAATGCCCGGGCGCTCCTACAAATGCTTCCACACCCACGTTATAATCTGAAGCTGGTATGTTGGGTGAAAACGAGAAGCGGCACAGCCTTGCTTGCATCCAGGGCGAGCGTGAAACAGTCTGCACACTTGATCTTGGTACTTCATGCAGTTGGGTAACTCAAAAGTCCAGGAGGCCTGGTGGGGTTAGTTTACCTGCTCCAAACAATGCACCAGCCTATGTCTGCTCCTGCTTTTGCGCCTGCCACAGATCACATCCCTGCTGCCCACCTGCCTTGCACTGTTTGGGCCTGTAGCTGGGCACCAGCGGAAACAGATGCAGAAGGGGCCTTTCTTCAGTATGGACACTCTGCCTTTGGAGGTGAGCCGATGTGCATCTGGTACCACCGACTGCAAATCTGCTTTTCTCCTGAGGTTGCTGCCCCTTGCATGCTGCAGTGTCACCTCAGGCAGCATGTGGTCACTCATAGGTGTGTATGTGTGCATGCTACAGTCCCTGCAGGCTTCACATGATGTGCAGCACCGAGGGGCGAACACCACATGTCACGTGTGACATTGTGTGTGCAGGTGCGGTCGCAGGTGCAGCAGCCAGTGCTGGGCGTGTGGTCGCAACGCGAGTCACGGCAGGCAGCTGCCCTCTCACACGTGCAGGAGCTGATGGAAGATCTGCGACAGGTGGGAGGGTGCGAGTGACCTGACAAGTGAGCAGTATGAGTCGCATGCAGTCTTCGCATGCAGTGTCATGACTGGTGCGGCGTCGTACTTATGTGGCAGTCTGGATCCACATCAATCACCACACCCAACGATGATGCTCTGCAGTGCCTATGTGGCAGTATAACAAGTTGGTTGCCCCGTTGCAAACCTGCAGGTCGTGCTGCGGGGGCTCGCCAGCAGCGAATGGTGCCTCTTTGACTACAGGGTGCAAACACCTCAGCAGCTGCAGCACCCAGCAGCTAGCACACTTCCGCGCAAGCGCTCAAGAGCAGTGCTGCAAGCACAGGTCTCCCTGACGGCTGCCCAAGCAGCGACAGCAGGAGCAGCAGATGCGCCCAGCCGGCCACCTGTGCAGTTTGAGGTGCCAATGGGCAGGCAGAGCAGCAGTGCTAATCCTGGGGCAGTGCCAGGAACAGGCCCAGGGCCAGCCTCGGCAGATGGCGTTGCAAGTGGCTTGCAACATGCACGGGGGGCGATGGATGCATCTGAAACCTCAATGGCAGGGTTGGCAGCAGCCTGTGCTGGCAGCAGGGCAGGGCTAGCGGTGGCATCATGTGCCACTGGTGCAGCAGCAGGGGTGTCTGCAGCACGCACACCTTCCACAAGTGCACCTGGCTCAGGTCCTCTTCCTGGGCCAAGCACAACTGCACACACCTCTACCAGCAGTCTGTATGTCGCGCTGGAAGAGCGAGCATTCAGAGAGGCGCGTGCAGCGTGGCGTGAAGCAAGCGCACCCGGCATCCATGCGTATCGCAGCGCCATTCTCACCCTGGTGGCATGTGACAAGAGCAATGTGAGTGACTGTGGAGTTAACGCATATCCTGGCAATCTGGCATCCGTGCGGCTCCGCACTGCGGGCATCCTCTCTCATTTACCCGCTTTATGCCGATTATGGCAGTAGTATCGTGCCGTAGTATGGATGCGCATTTGCACCTAGTTGACTAGGATATGTATAGGTTGGACACAAAACACAGTGCCGGCTGGATTCTTTGTTGTGGAGAGCTCCGAGCACAATGAGTCAGCTTGCCTTGGCTGTAAGCCAACACACTATCATCATGTACCCTCAGTCTCAGCTAATAGCTCAACTGATATACGTCGCTGTTATGATGTGTGTGTGTGCGTCATGACGGACGCTGTTGCCAAAGGAATCAACTGCCTGAGTATGGGCCTGAGTATGGCCCATACTGTACCAGGTGCTGTACTGGGTTTGCCTGCTTGATATACTTGCTGTGTTGCCGGTTGCAGGTAAAGCATCGCGTGCAGTTTGGTAGCGCGCGCCAGTGTGCGCTGCTGGTCCCGCATGCGCTCATACGGCGCGTTGCGCCCGCGTTCCTTGACGAGGATCTCAAGGCAAGTCCCGACTACTGAGATTATACGCGAGTGCACCGCAGCCGGGCCTGTGACAGTGACATGCTGCAAGCCTGCAACCAGGCAACACATGTGTGTACTGTGTGCTGCACCCGCAGGTGCTACGTGTGTGTGCGGCGCTGAACGTGCTGTGCCAGTTGCCAGGCGTGGCTCAGGGTTCAGGCAGTGGTCCTGGCCATGCAGCACCTCTCAGGCATCAGCGGGCCATCAATGCAACAGTTGCAGCAGACAGCAGCAGCGAGCATGAGACTGGGAGTGAGAGTGATGGGTAAGCAGGCGGCAGCAGCTTATGAGCGCATGATAGCCAATGAACATTAGTGTCTGTTGAGGTCACCTGAGGGATGCTGGTTAAAGTATGTATGAGTGCACTGATGACGGCAGGGTTGCGCACCCTCCCCAACTCTGGAATGCACGGCAGTCAGTGCTGTGACCCAGTGTTGTGGTTGGTGCCAGTCCTGGGCCTTCTGCCGGGGGTCCCTGCCTTTGTGGATTGACAATGCGGCTCCGTATTGATGCTTACATGTGAGCATCACGCAAAACACCACGTTTGTAGCTTGCACGCAGCTTGCTCTGTTGGTGGTACAGCCCAACATGCGCACCATCTGCCACTGCAGTAGAGCCAGGGATCAGCCATTGTAGCCTTGGCACATTGAAGCGGTGCCATTCATCCATGCAGCATTCACAATTTTGGGTTTGTCTCCAGTGTGTGAAAGTTTTCAATCAGTTCCTTCCATCTCGGCACCTGCTGGTTCAAACGCCTGCATGAGCCGAATACTGGCCATTTTACCCGTTGCTTGTACACTACCCCATGATACACCGGCAGTACTGAGAGTGGAGCTGCACTGGCGTTTGTCTTATGATGATGCCCATCACATGTGTGGCTGTAAGAGCTGTGTGGCACTGGCAGCGCCCCTGGCAACATCAAGTGCATGCCCATGGTAGCTCCAGCCCCATGCACCAGTCTAGGCCAATACGAGGAGCACAGGTTGGACTCAAGAAATCAAAGACTCACGCTGCGTATACCCACATCCTTTGCAGTCCAACCTTTCCAAATCACACCCGAGTGCTCCAGTTGCTTCTGCAGTTGAGCCGCCCAATTCACCACAGCCCTGTGTATGTCTTCAACAGCACCATTGCTTGGAGCGTGACAGTCATCACTGCTGTTGCCACCTGCCACTTTCCCTCCAGGTTCATGGGCATCACCTGTTGAAGCCAGCCACAAGTGAGAGGGCAATGAGAAGGCACTGAGCACATCTGCAGCACTGCCTGCAGCACCTGCACATACAGGGGGTGTGCTGTCCTGTAGGCGCTGAGCTAACTCAGGTGGCAGGCACCCGTGTGCCCTGACCAGTGTGAGGGGCTGGGAGGACAGCTCCTTGGCTGCCTGTTGTGCTCCCTCCATGCCACCTGTGATGACGTAGACCACAGGGTAGCGCAGCAGCAGGCCTGCAGTATCACACCACACATCGAGTGACATGTTTTGTCACATGTCAGCACTCATCAGCAAGAGCTGGCACGGCTCATGCAACAGGCAAACAGCTGCAAGGCAACACAAGATGAAACTCACAAACGGCCCATTGACAATGGTTTGGGACATGCCTGGCTCACCATTCAATGTAGGCATCAGTGGTAGTCCTTTGATGCGCGCCATGTCAATCACTTGCCCCCTGTGTGTGCTAGCCTCCAGCGCTGAGACCAGCCCCTGCAGCTGCACCACCACAGCTTGCGCCTCCTCAGGTCCCAGCGGCGAGCACTTGGGAGGTGTCACACCACACTGGCTGAAGCCGAGCATCACTGGCCGGTCCACACGCTGCCCGGTTGGCTGGATGGATGTGTCACATCTGAGAAGGGCTGTGCAGAGGCCCAGGAGGCAGGGGTGGTGGGCGATGTAGTGGCAGCCATCCAGGGTCAGGGCGCAGCCTGCACACACATAAATGCACGTGCATGTTCCTTGATTATCATCTGCAACCCTGTGGCGCCCTCACCCAGCACGAGGGAGCTCATGGGCACCCTCATCCTGTTCTATGCACCCCCACACCAGGCCGACACATGCGATCACATGCGTTGTGGTCAGAGAAAGTGTGGATAGGGGCGCAGACTCACATTGCACCACTCCAGACGCATTGAGCTGCTCAACAAGAGCACCCAGGCCCTTGAGCTGTAGCCCTGGCGCATAGTCCAGCATGATGACCACACGGGCACACGAACACAAGGCAGCCAGGTCCAGCAGCAGCCGAGCCTGACACCTCTTCAGTGCCCGCTCCCGCCGGGCAGCATCCTGAGCAGGGAACAAGAGTGGACAGGATGATGCCATGAGCATGCTAGTGAGCTGATGAGTGTAATCACTGCGATGCCAACCAAGGCACGGCATCCTAGTCGAGGCGGCTGACAAAGTGCACACATCAGCGACGCTGTGGGAACTCAAGCACAGGAGCACATCTTCAAAGCAATGTCATACGATCTCATGTGCATATCATATCAGCGCGTCACCTCCACTAGAGCTGCCAGCACACGAAGCTGTTCCATGGAGCTACAGTGTGCCGTGTGTGTGCCCTCGCGTCTTGCTCCTTGCACGCCGTCAGTTTGTGCTGCCTGAGAGGCGCGCTGCCAGCTCAGTCGCCTGCTGCTCCACAACAGACAGGTAGTGTTCGAAGTCGCCCACCTGTGCAGCACGCCCAGTAGCAACAGCACAACCATACATGCGGGTTGTTGCTAGGCTGCCTTGTAGTGTTGTGCTGTGCCTTCTTGCCTTACCCAAAGCTGAAGCCATGTTCTCGTTTTGGCCTGAGTGCATCACATGCTGATGTTGCTCACAACCATCGCGGGTGTTAGATCCAAGCACTCAGCACACACATTGAAACACACTGGCTGTAGAGTGCACAAGGTGCGTCACAACACGTTCATCTCACCTCCTTGAGCCCGTGTTGAATGCGTGCCACTAACCCTTGGAGGCGTTGTGTGTTTGCCAGCAAGCGTGTAACCTCGGCCTTGACTGCCTGCCATGCCACCAGCGCCCCATCCATCCACAACACCTCAGGAACTTGAAGCAGCAAAGGTGTGCATGCTTTATCAGTGAATGCAAGCCATCAGCGTTAATTACCTGTTGCTCCTGCTCAATCAGCTTTTCATTCTCATATGCCTGTGTTCATATTTCAACATACCAAACCTGGTTGAGAAACCAAGTTGCAACATCTGCAAGTCCCAAATGCCAGTCCTACCAACATGACGTAACAGCGCCTTGTCACAGCTTGTCCTAGCTTCCAGTCTACTAGGTGTGCTGGTGTCGGCCAGTGCTACACTCACCCCCCCACACCCACCTCAAGCACATTCCTGTTGAGATGGTCAACACATGCGTCTGTAAATGCTTCAACTGCCTGCAACGCCGCCCTATGCGCCCGCTCTGTATCAGGACCATGCAACACCATCTGTCACGCCATGCCATACACATGTGGGGGACCTTTCCTGCTGCAACGCATGCACATGGCACGTGTACAACAAAAGCTTGCAAGCTGCTTGCCTTGCTGACACTGGAGCTGCTCCTGCTTCAGGACCACATCGTCTGCGATGGACTTAAACATGGGTTAAACAGCATCATGCGCATTCTTCGGCCATCAAGAGGAGCTTGGCCTCTTGTGCCGAGAATGAGAAAGAGAGAGAGCAAGGGAGAGTCTGCCCGTTCACAGGCATTTCCACAACATTCAAGTCAGCAACCATGAACCCAGACCAGCCAGCGTCCATCACCCGGCTCCAAAAGGTACGGGTTATTCCCGTTGCACACGATCGGAGGCGCGCAGCGCACTCTTCGTCTTATTGATTGACATGGAATATTATTCCGCAGAGCGTGGAGGTCATGGTGGACGAGCTGCAGCGGTCCCACTTGATCCCCCGACAAAAAGAGGCGTTCCTGTGCTGCGCCAAGTGCTGTGATAATGTCACCAGCACGCAAGACCTGCAGAGCTGGTAAGTTGTATTGCATGCGCCAACGCCGACATCGACACACAACTGCCTTTATTTTGTGATTAGTGATCTTCTACCCCCTTACTACCTTGACCGCAGCGTGGAGCGCTGCAGCATGGGCAGCATGCAGCAGCAGAAAACCATTCAAACAGTGATGCAGGACTTCCAGGTGAGCCGCGAGCCGCACCACGCGCACGCATCACCATGCACTGCATGTTGCGGCATGCCAACGGCACATGAACATACTATGTAGAGCGCAGCTCTTGAGGCAGCACAAATTTTGAGGCTATCTGTTGGCCCTGCAAATTGCTTCGGCTTGCAGGAGCGCCTGCAGCGGTGCGCCATGCGGTGCCAGGACCAGGCTAGGGAGGCAGCAGGGTTTGACCCATCGCCAGCGGACGAAGCACGCGCCAAGGTAAGGAAAGATCCTTAAGGTGCTCACGCAGTATTGTGCTGCCAGCACAGAGCGTCTTGCTTGCTGCAAGTGCGTTGCCCCTCGACCCAAATGATGGACGCATACCTACTGTGCTGCTGCGCCATGCTTGCCTGCTCTGCAGGACAAGTTCAACAGCTGCTTGGATGGGTGTGGGAAGGAGTTCCAGGACAAGATTCCCAAGCTCAAGACCGACATCGTGAACCAGCTGAAGAAGCTCAGTGCCTAAGAGGTTTGACACATGTGACCTTTGGAACACAGGGATTTGGGGTTCTGGGGCGCAGCTTTAATGTTGCTGGCAAGCTGCAGGCTCTGCAGCGTTACTTAGCGCAGGGATGACTGTCTAAGCTGCATGGTTTTGGCAAGTGCAGTGGCTGGACGCACACACAGATCTAATGGTCTATGCCCATGAAAAGTGTGGGGCAGGAGGGTACTTTTGACAAGTATGAACTCTCACACTCTGCTTAATCACGAGGTACATAATGGAGTTGGGTATGCGATGGCCTCAAAAGGGAACACTTCCCACATCATGATGTGTGTTTCTCATGAATATGCTCTTCATGATCCAGGATTTGTCGTAATGTTCACGTGCTCAATGTTGAGGAGCAGACACGGCCTGGCACTGATGGCACCTGCCCTGATGCCTGCAAGCTGTGTTGCCGTCTTGGTGCTCTGTTGCACATCTCTGTGCAACTCAAGTGTAAGCATATCAAGCTTCTGCAGCACACCTGGTGTTGTGAATAAAGCCACAGCCCCCCCAAGTGCAGCTGTGCTCATAAACGTGCCAAGCTGCAGCGACTGCAGCCCAGGACAGCTCTCCACAAGCGGCCGCAGCTCACGCTTTGCAGACGGGGCGGTTGTGAATGGTAGGCTGTTGCCGACGATGCTGACTGTGGCGAGGGCAGGCAGGTGGGCAGCGATCGCTGCACAGACTCCTGGCTTCTGAACGCCAGTGAGGATGGTCAGTGCGGTCAACTGGGTGAATGCCTGCACCCACTGACCCAACCTTGCTGGTGAGAGATAGACTGATGGCGCAGAGATGTGCAGAGATTTGAGACCCTGCAGCTGCATACTGGCTGCTGCCAGGACGTTGTCCACCAGCCCTGTGGTGCGGCCACTCTCAGGGCCCTTGCCATGAAAGTCCTCGATGAACTCAGCGTTGGAAGCTGCATGAGGAATCCGAGGTGACGAGAACAGCTGGGGTTCAGTGCAGCCTGCTGGTTTGGCCGGTGACCAGTCCTTCTCATCAAGCCAGTCAATGTACCATGTCCCCAGCTCCAAGGCGGTCAGGCTGGAGGGCAGCTCGCTGACTAGGTGTTTGAGTGCAGTGGACTGGTGGAGGGACTGAGAGTGGTCGTCCAAAGGGACTTGTACGCACAGGTGATGGAGTTTTGGCGCCAGTGCTGCACATGACACCTGCAAGCAGGGTAGCCCAAAGCCTGCTGCTTGAAGTACCATTCCAATCATGCATTTAGTATTAAAATGAGCATCCAACCCACACACCTGCTCATCTCCATTGTGAGGCACGTGGTAGTGAGGAGTCCATGTGATGTACAGCCGCTGCAGCGCAGGCAGTACACATCCTGGAGCATCCCAATCCTGCAGCTGCAGGTTGACAAGGCTGGTGCACAGGGGCCACACATCCTTGAATGATGCAGTCACAGCCGTCTGCGAACATCAATAATGATGGAGTCACGAGACGGAATGGTCAAGTTGAAGTGGCACATGAGCTTCACGAAGCAGTACAACGTTGAATTAAAGGAGGCATTGCTTCACATGCAGCACTGCAGCAAACCTGCAGCCTATGCATACGATGCAACCAGAGGCTTGTGTAGATTCAAGTACGGTACCTTGTTTGGGGCCAGCAGAGCAAGTGTAGTCAGATGGGGAGCACTCGCCAGCACCAACCCTTCGATGTCACAAGGCCTGCAGTCAGTGGCAAACTCAACAAGGTGCTCTAAGCTGCCAACGCCAAGTTGCGCGGCCCGCACGCCTTGTGCCGTGGCAGCTGGGGGTGCTGGGTGCAGATCGACGCCCCACAAGTGTAACTTGCGAAGGCTGCTGATCGCCCCCAGTGTCTGTGTATGGATGTGCACACGGCCCTGAGCAGCAGGGCCAGGGGCACTTCCACCAGCTGGGCCTGCTCCTGCTGCTGCCCCCTCTGAACCCTGACCCAGGAGTGTGAGGCTGGTGAGGTGTGACAGCTGCTGCAGCGCGTCACGCATGAGGGTCTCCTCGTATGCAGGGTTCACATACATCGCCAGCTTCAGTGTGCGGAGGTTTCCCAAGCTTGTAAGTACGCTCAGGGGGCCCTTGGGCAGGCCCCACCCTGAGAGGCCTGCTGACAGGGTGAGATCTTGCAGCCGAGGCAGCCTGCCAAGATGCAGAACAACGAAGAGCATCAGCATGGTTGCAAAGTACCAGCAGGCTGCACACCATATCAGGTAACAGACCGCGCAGGCGGCTTACCACGTCCCAATCTGTGCAAGCTGCAGGGCACCGAGCATGACGCCACTGGGCAGGTCCAGCTGCAGGGTGTGCATGTTGACCCCACCGTGCTGAAGCAGCTGCCTTGTCATACGTGTGATCTGCTGGCTTGTGAACTGGGCGCCTGAACCAGCCGGCAACCGCAGATGGAGCCTCCTGGCGCTGCGCAGCATTTTTCTGGCCCACTCGCTGCAGCTCATCCTGCTCTCGCCTTGCGTCATGTCTATGCGCATGCATATTGGGCTTGCTCCACACGCCTCCAGCTGTGCATCATGTGCCGCACGGAACGCCCTGCACACCTGGCGCATACGTAAGTGTGCTGGGCCAGGATGCAGCTGCTGGAAAACTGCATGCAGCAGCTCGGGCGGCAACGCTTGCAACATTTGCTGGCAGTGACTGATGCCCCAGCTGTTCTGTGCAGCATTGGCGTGCATGCAGGCCCGCTCTTCATATGTACATAGAAGTGCCGAGGACAGCCAACCTCCACCAGGTGAGGTCTGATCACACTACAAAGGTTTGAGATCGTGAAGTGCCCAATTCCTTAGACGTTCGCTGCGTGCCAGGGGATTAGAATAACGTAAATGGCTCCAAGAAGCAAGAAAGCAGAGGATGAAATGGAGGAGATGAAGGGTGCAGATGCAGCCGAGGAGGACGACGACCTGGAATCAGAAGATGAGGACGAATCCGATGATTCTGATGAGGATGATGAAGTTGAGATTGATCAGGAGACATTAAGCAAGCTGATGGCGCTGGAGGAGCAGCTGGAGAGCAACCCCAACCTTTACGACCAGCACGTTGAAGTGGGTGGCTCTCTGAGACTACGTTTATGAGTTGAAGATCGTCATCACGAAACCCCTGTCGCAATCTGAAGCTGTCCTACATTCTGATGACTGGTACAAGTGCATTTACTTGTTACTGAAAATATTCTGTCGCAGTACATCAAGCTGCTGCGTGAAGCCAAGCTGCGGACTCGGCTGCGTGCTGCCCATGAGGCCATGGCAGAGCTGTTTCCTCTGAATGAGCAACTCTGGCTTGACTGGGTCAATGATGAGTTGGAGCAGGTGGGTGCGCATGGGGTCATCATGCACGCAGGCTGTCATGCACGACATCCTGACCTGGTCAGCCATGATCGCCTGCAGGTCAAGGCCCCTGAGGATGCAGCGCGTATTCAACAGCTGTTTGCCCGCGCCTCTAAGGATTACCTGTCCATCAATATCTGGGCGCAATACCTTGAGTGCGTGCTTACCAGAGCTAATGAAATTGCACAGCTTCAAGCATGCTGCTTGGGGCAAAAGCAGGCGCCAAGAAGCTCAGGCACATTGATCACTACACTGTCAGTGCATTCTGCAGCCCCATGGCTGAATATGTTTCTGTGCTTGCTGCTGGCCAGCTGCTGCGTGCCATGACGTCTAAGCGCAAGCTTGCACTTGCGTCACAGGTTTGTGGCAGACCTGGACCCCGAAGTGCGCGCGTTCACACCCACGGGCGTGAAGCGCATGCGCGAACTTTGTGAGGCAGCACTGACGGCGGGCGGGCTGCATGCATCACAGGGGAGCCGCCTGTGGGCTGCGTACAGGTGAGGGCCAGTGGGTGGTTCAGCATGCACTCCAGTACTGGTGGCCCTGAAGTGGTGCCAGGTGCAACAGACCAGGGAGCGCCAGATTTATGCTGCTTCAAGCACCCATGTCAAGAAAACACGGGGCGATGAGGGTAGGAAGGGCAAAGGATCTGCTATCTAGGGGAGAGATATTGGCACGCTGAAGCATGAGTATCGTCTTGACGAGCATCACTCCCAGGCCTGCACTATTGACATTAATCACGCAGGAAGTATGAGATGGACCTGGAGGCCTCGGGTCAGGGCGGGGACAAGCAGCAGGACAAGGTCAGGGCACTTTTTAACCGCCAGCTGCAGGTGCCACTGGCAGACCATGCAGAGACACTGGCTGCATACAAGGAGTGGGAGGCGAAGCATGGCAAGGTGGGGAGCAGATGCCGCATTTGATCAGGCTTTTGTTGCTGGCGGAACTGCCGTTGGATGCAGTGGTGTAGTGTTACTGGATGCAGTGGTGTGGTGTCACTGCTGCACATGACCATCTCAACGTGCAGCAAAATTCGCATGGAAATGCATGTTGTGTCATGCCCATGCAGGAGGTTCCTGCACATGTGACCAAGGCTGCTGCTAAGGCTGCAGAGGCATATGGCCTGCGTGCTTCATATGAGGAGAACGTGGCACCTGACAAGCCAGCTGATGCCAGTGCGTGCGTACTTGCACAATGCACAATGCAGATGCACATGATGTGTGCGGCAACTGTGTGCTGTCAGCTGTGAAGATGCCGCCGGGACATCATGCCACATCAGCAACATCATCGTGAACTTGGCATGCCCTGCAGACCTCCTTGCGGCCTACCTGTCTTACATCAAGCTGGAGCAGGCGCAAGGTGACCCGGGCCGTGTGCAGGTGGGTACCTGGGTACTTGCATGATGTGAGCAACCAGCTGTTCAGTGCCATCAGGTCCTTGGCACTGTCATCACATGCTACTGTAGCCCACGTTATGCAGGCCACCTTCAGCCCGACAGGATGATTACGGTACCTCCTTTCATGCACTGCTCTTCACTAGTCTGTTCTACCCGGTGAATGTGTGGAACCAATTCAGAAGCTCAAGCGTGTCTACCAAGGTGCTGCCTATGGAACCATACCTGCGCTGCAGCTGATGGTCTCACAACTGCCTGTGCTCATGCACAGGTGCTCTTTGAGCGCGCCATAGCTGCATTCCCTGTCACAGCTGAGCTGTGGGCGCAGTACGGGCGCTACCTGGAGGCCAACATCAAGATCCCAGCAGTCATCAATGCGGTGTACGCGCGCTCAACGCGCAACTGCTACTGGGCCGGTTCGCTGTGGGCATCAGCACTGCGCGCCCTGGACCGGGCGGGTGCAGGCGTGGAGGTGCTGGGGGCAACGTTCAAGAAGGCGTTGGTGGCGGGCATGCAGGTATGTTTCTCGGGTGAGGCAGCGCCATCGTCTTGATGGATCATGTTTCATGTATGCAGCTATGCACTGACGATTTTGCATCAGGTTGAGAGGTTGTCTGAGAGCAAAGGTTGTGCATGAGGGTTTTATGCAAGTTTGGTGGGTTTTCAGGTCAGGTTGCCCGGAAGTGCCCGGAAGTGCTGGGTTTGCACAGCAGCGAAGTGCCCTAATTGATCAAGACTGTCCTGCCGGGCTGCCTCTCTAAGTCCCCTGAGCAATGCTCGGCGCATGCTTTTGTTCCAACTAAGCCCGGGCACACACATGAGCTAGTTTGGTGCGAGCATGTCCGCTCTGACTCACACGTCCTTGCTGTCAGACTGCGGAGGACTACATGGAGGTCATCCTGACGTATGCGGACGCATTGCGCCGTGTGGCAGCAGCGTCTGCGGAGCAGGCAAAAGGAGCGGTGGACCCACTTGCAGCTGCTTCGCTGCGTGGGGCATTCGAGGAGGGCAGCCAGCTGCTGGCCACCTACTTCCCAGACTATGTGGACCGCACACTCAGGTAGGTACTAGCTAGTAGCTGCTGCTCTGTTGCCTTGCTTTCACTGGGTGTGTTGTACCTGTTGCTTGCAAACGGTGTGGCCTACAGAATTCATGCGCCTTTGCACCTGCGCAAGCACCCTACAACTTGGAGCGGAGCTTGAGCATGTTCATTATGATGGGCGCTGCTGTTGCTGTGCCATGCAGGCTCCCGGCATATTGGGCACACTGCGAGCTGCATGTACTCAAGGACCTGGCTGCTGCACGGAAGGTCTGGGAAGAGGCATTGAAGGGTGGAGCGGGCAGGTGAGGCATGGGCCGAATTGATGCAAGCCGTTGCAGCCTCCCTGGTAGCATGGACGGCATTGCCGCATACGGTCATGCGGCCCACATGGTTGCCTCTTTTAAGCTACTTTGCCTCTTTCAAGCTACCACCACCATGCACCTGTGATGCACACAGGTATGTGGAGGTGTGGTCAGCATATGCCATGTTTGAGCGTGGGCTGCGCCATGTGAAGGAGGCGCGGGGTGTGTTTCGCCGTGCGTACAGCCGGCGCTTTGAGGAGGGTGGGCAGTACACGATCTGCACCGATTGGCTGCGGTTTGAGCGGGAAGAGGGCAGGTGTGGCGTCACAATCATCTAATCAGCTCTGTGCATGGGCACTTGTTTGCAAGCTGCGTGCAGTCTGGATGTCAAAAGCTCTTTTGTTTGGTTGTTCGGCAAGGTGCTCATCCCGCGCGTATGTGCAGGGTAAGCTAGCCCACAGATCGGTTGGCCTCGTCCCTTTTTTCACGTCCTGCTGTTGTCTTGCATTGCAGTGTTGATGACTATGACCAGGCAGCTGCCAAAGTGCAGGTGATCCTGGAGGAGGCAGCAGCAGCTGCTGCTGCCGCGGCAGATATGCAAGCTGCAGATGCTGCAAAGGTGCGTGTGGGATCTGTTTGATGTAGCCATGTGGGTACGCCCACCAGCTGCAGGCACTACACTGCAGTATGTGCATGGTTTGCTGCAAGGTTGAATCCACAGAAGCAACATAGATTTGACTGCTTCTATTCCATTCTTGCAGGCTGCTGCAAAGAAGGCGCAGCAGCTCAGCAAGGAGGACATGGCACGGATGCGGCAGCAGGCCGACCCCAACTATGGCAAGAGCAAGGACAAAAAGAAGAAGGGAGACAGGGCAGCTGGCAACAGTAAGTTGCCTAGAGTGCTGCTGCGCACTGCAAGCGTGCAGCAGTGTGTGAGGTTGGTGACAGTGCAGCCAATATCTTGTGGTTGGGCAATGGTTTGAAGCTAAGCGAAAAAAGATGTTTCATTGCTTGTCTGCATCTGTCGTTAGCCCTGGGGTTGTGCTCGGGTCACCAACTGTCGCCCAGCCTTTGCCTGGAATCGTGATGAATGGTAGCTTTTTGCTCGCTCGGTTTATGCCACGCTGCGTTGACCTGACCGAGAACCCTGGACACGCTGATCTTTGTTTGCAGGGGCTGCCAAGAGGCACCGCGGCGACGAAGAGGTCGCAATGGAAGATCAGGCCGAGGAGTCTGGGGCAGCCAAGCGAGCGCGGACGCATGCAGATGTTCCCCATGAGGCAGGTAAACCGGACCAGGCGCATGCAGGTGGCGATGGTGAGGACCATGCTATGGAGGACGCAGACACAGAGGAGCCCAAGGCAGCTACAAAAGGGGATGCAGAGGCTGCCAACGAAGACCAAGGGCAGCAGAAAGAGTGGTACTCGGACCAGCACACAGTGTTTGTCAAGGGCCTACCATTTGGTGCACGGGAGTCAGACCTGCGTGAGATATTCAAGACCTGTGCGGGGCTCAAGAAAATTCGCATTCCCATGGACGCGCACACCGGGAAGCCACGGGTGCGTATTGTGCGTTTTCAGGGTACAGCCAGCATGTTGCCCAGGTGTTCTTGTTCAGGCATCGTCCAAACTGTGCTTACATGATCCTCACGCCGCCACAATGCAGAACTTCGCGTACGTCGAGTTTGAAAGTGATGAGGGTGTCCAGCAGGCTGTAGCGCTGAATGGGGCTAAGCTGTCCAACCGGGAGCTGTTCATTGCCAAGTCAGCACCTCCAGGCCCAGGCACGTGTTCATGCCAACACATTGCCTCTGTGCGCGGCATGCTGCCTTCGCTGCTCAGTTTATGCCGCAGTGCACACAGCTGGCAGCCGCCATATGTCGGGGCCCGTAACCTGTGTACCAATTTGTCACTTGAAGATGCATTTCACCTGGCCCCATGCCGGATGCCTTGCCATACTGTGCACATGCTGCGATCAAGCACTCTGCCGCATGGCCCGACCCAGGCCCCGCTGGAGTCTGCGCTACGCGCCGCTTTGCCCGGTGATGTTGCATGCACTGCTGTGGGGCCGGCGGGGGTGACTCCGTGTTGCATGCACTGCATGCCTTCCTGCACACAGGCGCTGGGCGTGGTGGCCGGGGTGGCGTCCGTGGCGGGCGCGGCGGCTTCCAGCGGGGCGGTGGCAGTGCTGTCTCTTGGGCGCGGCGGCTTCCAGCGGGGCGGTGGCAGTGGGCGAGGCGGGCGCGGTGCGGAGGGCCATGGGGACGGGCATGGTGGGCGTGGGCGTGGTGAAGGCAGTGGGCGAGGGCGGCCTGGCCTGGGCTTTGGGCTGGGCCGCCAGAAGATGTCCGGCCACCCACATGCACACCTCCAAGTGGAGGAGACAGGTGGGTGCACACCTTGCAGCTTGACTAAAACGTCAGACGCATGTCCAGGCAGCTGTGCAGGATGAGGACTTGCATTGCTGCTGGTGGCTGCCATGGCGCTATTGCTGGGAGTCTTGGGACTGCTGCCAAAGCGACGCACCACGTGTCTGGTCTGTGCGTGATATGGGTTGCTGTTTTCCATTTTGTGGTTTCGTGCCTGCAGGTGCAGCCCCAGGCCGCGGCTCTGCCACAGCGTTCATGCCACGTGCTGTGGCTGTGCAAAAGGAGGGGCAGGGTCAGCCAATGTCAAATGATGACTTCCGGAAGATGTTGTTGAGCGGGAAGAAGACGAGCGAGTGACTGAACACTTCTAGCTGGCACAGCGATTGCCGCATTCTTCAAGGGTGCTGAGTTGGGCAATGCTGCCTGTGAGCCTTACACATGTTGCAGTGCAGGATTGCAGGATGGACGCTGTTGTGCACATTCAATTGAACATATGGACACAGCATGTAACGCACAGCTTTCAAGGCTGCAGCTCATGGGAAGCAAGATGCAGGTGGCTGCCACCCCTCGTCTGCCATTGTAGCGCCCTCATCCCATTGCAGCACCTCAAACTGAGCACCTGTAGTGAGGAAGCGCCAGCGCACTGGACGGAACGGTGCAGCTAACTCCTGCCAGTAGATGATGAACTCAGCCTGCAGCAGCCACTCGAGTGCGCTTAGTCAGGCCCACCGCCACAGGCTATTCAACAGGTCACAAGGGCACTCAAGCCTTAACGAGCTGTGCAGTGCTGCTTTGAGGCTTTGGTGCCGAACCTACTTGTGTGTGTCAGAGGCAGGCAACAACATGCACAGTGCAAACATGGATGGATAGAAGATCAAGCATGCAAAGGCATGGACGATATGGGTGGTGGGTGCAGCACTGCACGACAACACATGCTGACCTTGGTGAACACAGCAGTGGATATGTTGTTCACGACCTCATTCCCCAGGTACTGTGAGCCCTCCACGAGCCATTCAGGGGTTAGGATGCCAACTGGGAAGTCAATGCGCCTGACAACAGCACACACCAGCAAGTCAGTACAACATAGCACACCACAACACCAGCGTATGTCTACTGAATGCAGTTTAGTGGGCAAGAATGCGGTCCAATTCAACATTCAACAAAGAGAACGACTGGCAGCTCTACAGGCAAGACTGCTCACTTGCAAGACCCAGTTGCAGGCTTCCAATAGAAGCTGGTGTGGTTATCGTACTCTAAATCGTACGTCACCCCTCCTCGCAGCCCCAGCTGCAGTACGACAGGAAGCAAGGTGGCGTACACCATGCCTGCTTTTCGATGGACTTGCATGCAAGGCTCTTAACAGTGAGTAGTGCGCTTCCTGCCTTGCTGTGTCGCCTGTGTGCATGGCAGCTTTTAGTGGACTGACCCCACTCCTATCGCATGTAATCTCGGTATTCGGTACTGTGCGCGAATCTGAGACACAGAACAGCCAAACCTGTCACCTGGGGACGGATGATGTTGAGGTTGCGTTTCCCTGGCCAGTCATACCTGCAAACATGCAGTCGTGTCCCTGTGACCCTTGCTCGCAACGTCACCATGGCAGCATAGTGAACTCATGGTGTGCCAAAGCATTGGGCGTGCGGCATTGTGCACATTATGTGCGTGCTGACCTGTCGTTGGGCCACTCACCAGAGATCCACAAAGCCTAAATTGTTTGTCCGGTTTTCAAAGAGCAGAGCATGGAACTGTGCTGGCCATGGGCGGGGCTTTACACCTTGTTCTGCCTGCTTGCCTGCAGCTATGCTGCTACGTGCTACTGCTGCGGGCAGCGCACGACTTATCCATGAATTGGATGGTGCAACCCATGACACCAAGAACATCAAAGTCACGTAGAAGACTGTTACTGGCAGCATGGAGGTGTGGGTTGTGGTTCAGTGATTGACGGGTCCAGACCCAGAAAGCACCAGTATCAGGTTCCTACAGCCTGTTTTCGATGATTCATGGGCTTGTTAATGAGGAGGCTATACCCGCAACCAGACAGTGGCTCGTCATCGTCTCATGTGTGGGGCTTCAAAAACTGCTTGCTTCGTACCCCTCGCGCATAGAGAGCTGCGTTGCTTGTGATAACCTGCACCTGGGTCTTCTCATAATCCATACAAGCTGCTTTGAGCCAATTAACAGAAGGAAGGGTTCACCTGCTAGAATTCTTGTAGCGGGCTGTCATGTCGGGGGATAGCCAGGCGGTGCTGCTGCTGCGCAAGCAGCTGCGTGGTACGTAGATCTGTCTGGAGGGCAAGTACAGCTTCGTTAGGGCCCCCCAGGGACCTGCCGTTGCACTGAACTCTCCTGTGGGCTTGCAGAGCTGACTAAGAACCCCATTGAGGGCTTCAGCGCTGGACTGGTGGACGACTCGAACATCTTTGAGTGGCAAGTCACCATTATTGGCCCTCCGGACACGCTCTAGTAAGTATTTCTGGTGCACCCTGAACGGCGCGTCCGCATGGTTGTGCTAAGTGGGTTCTCGTGGTCCTGCACCACAGCGAGGGTGGATTTTTCAATGCGCGGCTGACCTTCCCCAAGGACTACCCCAACTCGCCTCCTCAGTGCCGGTTCACGTCTGAAATGTGGCACCCGAATGGTCAGTGTGGGGCTGGTGGGGGCTGGCGCATGGGTACGTTCAATGGCATGCGGCCCCCATGAGCTCATGCTGACACACGCTTGTGCTGTGCTTGGTGCTGCGCACTCTGCAGTGTACCCTGATGGCCGAGTGTGCATTTCAATCTTGCACAGCCCTGGGGATGATCCCATGGGGTACGAGTCAGCTGCTGAGCGCTGGTCGCCTGTGCAGTCGGTACGCATGGGGCTGGCCTGCCTAGAGAAAGCCGTCTCCTGCAAGCTTTGCTGGTACCTGCACACTCAGTCACCATGGAGGCACAGCATGCCCTGCGCTGCATGAGCATCTGGGCACATGGGGTTGTATCAATAAATTGCTGATTTGCAGCTGTCGTACGTGCATGCAATGATATCTCTATTGCCGTGCACCGCGCGTGCACGTTGCCTCGCGATTGGCACACTGTCGGTGCCAACTTGCACAAGGCATTTTTATTTTCCGTGGTGAACAGGACCAACACGTTAGTATTTGGAACATTTGATCTGCTTTGCACTTTGGACACAGTGGACTATGCATGTATGCATGATCAATTCATGCTGGACACTTGTCTTAGTTGCGGATATATGTGCACAACCTTCCTGGTGCACTCATAAATGTCATGGTCATGTGGCGCAGGTGGAGACTATCATGATCTCAATCATCTCCATGCTTTCCTCACCAAATGACGAGTCCCCAGCCAACATTGACGCAGCAAAAGAGTGGCGGGAAGACCGCGAGGCATTCAAAAAGAAGGTGGCACGCATCGTGCGCAAGTCACAAGAGATGCTCTGACAGTCTGAGCCTGCAGACCGCACAGGCTTATGCTCCCAGCTAGCAGTGCACTGAGGTGGAGGTCAGGGTCAGCGATGAGCAGTTTGTGGGTTGGCGGCAGCATCCATATGAGTGACATGCATGACTGCCCAAAAACAAGCTGAGGTAGATGATAGGCGGTGGGGTAACTGTGACGAGTGCCAGCTGCGCCTGTGAGTCGCAGCATGGCACTGCAGGTGGGGAAGTGGGCAGCATGTCACTTGCACGCGCATCAGAACTGGTTCTGGTATGAGCTTTTGGTGCTGGTGCTGGGTCACAGCCGCACATGTTTTGCAGGAGGGATGGGTTGCGGTGTGTGCTGAACACACACGCATGCAGGATGCGCACAAATAGTGACCTTGACAAAGGCTTGTGGCTGAACCATCTGGTTTTTCCTTGGTCCTGCCACCAGGGAGTGCCAAGAACAGGCTTAGATCCCAGTGAGCACCCCCCCCCTTTGCACCGCGCAAGAGCAATGGGGAGGCCTGGTGCAGGGGAGTCTTGCAATGGTGCTGAAACAAGTTTCTGCTGTCAAATGTTGTGTGTGGGTGCATCACCCAGCGTGCTTCCTGATGCCCCTGCTGTGTCCTTGTGGAGTTTGGTGCTTTTTCCCATGTAACCGTGGCCAAGGTGGGTTAGCGTGGGCCACTGTTATGGTTGCCCATCGGAGTCGAGGGCATCTGCTGCATGGATTGTGATGGGCCTACAGTGTGACCGCGATCAGCAGCCCCTCCCACCCTTCAACTACTGTATTTCTTGTCATTCTTCTTTCTGAATATTGTGCCAACACAGTCATGGCATCGCTACAGCCCCTGCACGCCGCTGCACCGCGCACAAAATGAATGTATACATACTTACTAGAACCAGGTGTGTGCAGTATGCGCAACCTTCCTGGCTGCACGCTAATTGAGCTGCGCTCAGTACACGAAGCCACTGCTGCATGCCAACCAACTCCTGCCCGCCCCATCGTCTGGCACGATACATGGGCACATGAAGATCACGTGCATGAAGATGCTGTGCGCGAAATCAGCAGTCTGAAACTCATGGCCAAACTTCAACTAGCAGATGCTGCGCCAGTCAGCGTCAAACACCATCCACAGTAGCAGGTCCACAGGACTCTGTGGGTAGGTGTGAGCAGCTCAGTTCATGCCCAGCAGGCTGCGGATGGAGAACTTCTTGTTGCGCTTCAAGGCCTTGGCCAAATGCTTGGCATCCTTTTCCTCCACCGGGTTGCCTGAAGGGCAGCAGCACGACATCAGCAGCAGGGTGGGGGCCAGCACGGTAACAATGCTTGATCCTAAACAGCGCAACATCTGCACAACATCCACCATGCGACAACTAATGAATCATGTGATGTACCTGGCAGCAGCTGCAGGTGCTTGAGACTTTGGTTTGCACTGATCGCGGCTGTTAGCGCCTGGCAGCCCTTCTTGCCGATCTTGTTGTATGACAGGCCCAGCTTCTTGAGCGAGTCACTGTGCCGGATGAGCTGCATGTAGGCAGCCACACAACATCACTTGTACGAGGTTGGCAACACGGAAACAGGAGGCCCAAGCGAGCTTGAGCTGGGGTGTGCACACCTAGACCCATGGGCTGCTACAAAAGTTGCATCAACTACCAAACCGCGTGATACTACTGCCAGCCCTGGTTGTGTGCACCCACCTCAGCCAGTGCGGCAGCCCCCTCATCTGAGATGTGGTTGTATGCCAGCTGCAGCTGCGTGAGTGATGGATTGTGCATGATGGCCTGAGCCAGGGCCTTGCAGCCCACGTCTGAGATGTTGTTGTCTGGCAGGTCCATTGCAGTCACGCTCTTGTTCTTGGCCAGGCCCTCACAGATGATCTTCATACCGTCATCACCTGAACAAATGAACAAATGAACACCATGTCATGCACAGCACCAGCAAGCATCACCCACATCAACCAGGTTGCAGAGCAAGACCTGGCCCACATTGGTATGTTTCCCTGCTCCCTGCTTCAACGTTGCGCTGTCCTCCTGGCTGTATTTGCTTGCACCACTCCCACCTGCACACACATCAATGCCTGCCACGCCATGTACTGAAATGCATCCACTCACCCAGGTAGTTGTGGGACAAGGACAGCGCACGCACACGGTTGCTGCCAGCCAGGAAGTTGGCGAGCTTGCGGCAGCCATCCAGGGACAGCCGCATTTGTGCATGGAACATACATGCTCCTGGATTTTCCCCCTGCAGTGTGATGAGAGGTGCACACGCATACAACAGCATGATGCCTACAGGTGCACACGCATATAACAGCATGATGCCTGCACAACAGCACCACGGGCACAGAAGCAGGAGCCATGCAGGCAGCCCCCCTGCCACCCACCCACCTGCAGGAAGTTGACGAATTGCTTGAGTTTGTCCTCGTTCTGTGTTGGCGCCGGTGCCCCAGCTGCGTCAGCAAGGGTGCTGGGTGACACTGGGCCCGGTGACACAGGGCCTGCTGCACTTGGCGTGGCTTCCTCACTCATGCCACGCGCCTCCTCCTCACCTGTAGGTACTGCCAGCGCAGGGGGCCCAGGGGACACTGCCTCTGCTGGAGCAGGCAGTGCAGCTGGCTCTGGTGCAGTTTGCCGCCCTGAGTCCGACAGCGACATGCCCTGCAGCTGTGCCATCGGCCCGCCATCTGCGCTCTGCCTCACTGCCTGCGATGATTTGAGGTCTTCCATGGGCACAGGCTCAAAATCCGCTGCTGTGAGACCCGGCGTTGAGGGGATGCGGTCACGCTCCTGTGCTGCCTTGGACGCGCTGGGTGTGGATGGTGAGCTGTGCGACGAGTCCTCGGCTGCACACGTCATGTCAGGCAGTACAGGCAATTAGGGATGTCCGGGCGGCTGCTGCATGCTTTGCCTCAACAGCATGCAGAATGTAACAACTGTGCCCAATGCCAGCTGATGCGAACAAGCACATGCTGCAAAAACCCACCATCCAGCTCCAGCATTGGCTTGGCTGCCCCTGAGTCCTCTGCTGGCCCAAGGGGCTCTGCCAGCATCCTGAACTTCTTCTCATCTGCCATCTTGATGGCTGCTGTTGGTACCTGTGCATCAGCACGTGGGCATGTGTGGTTGTGTTGAGTGCCTCATCCTGGAGCATCGATAACATTCATGACACAGAGAGGAGGCCAACAGGACCAGACTCACTGGCATGTAGAAGGGATCGTCTTCGTCATCCTGCATTCATCATATGCAACAGGATGTCATGGGTAGTGGTCACACTTGCGCACGTGATATCATCACTAATTAGGCCGTACCAGCGGCATAGTACACGTGTGAATGACCATCCATAGCCCTCACACCATGCACACGCACCTCCATGTCTTCTGCTTCCTCCACTGCCTCCTCCTCATCATCGTCTTCGCTCTCCTCCATCTTAATTTTATCAAAGTGAAGCCGCTGCATGGAGTTCAGTGCCAGATTGAGCACGGTGCTGTCGTGCTCATTGCCCTGTGCTGCATTCACTGCATCCTCTAGAGCCTGAAGCTCCTTTTGTGCATCGTCTGCCTCCAGCTTTGCCACACCAAACACTTGTTGCAGCACACTGCGCATCATGTCATCCACTTGCACCTCCACAGCATCCACATCGATGCGCTGTGCCACTGCGTCCGCATACTGCAAGCAGGTACATACACATTGACATGTGCCATGCCAGTCAGCCAGCAGACACTGTTCCTCAACTGATACACCCTTGGCAGCAAGCAGAAGTTGAGGTGGGTGCTTGCAGCCATTGCTGATGCAGGTGGTCAACGAGCGAGTGGGTGCACCAACGCACCAGCTTGTTCAGCTTGGCTGCCAGGTGCAGCTGCTCTGCAGGTGCATCCAGCTTCAGGCTCGCCAGGCTGGTTTTCAGATTGCCTAGCTCCTCCTGCATGGATGAGCACAGCACCTTGGAGGTGTGGGCTGAGAGATCGATGGTGCCATGCTCGCATGGAGCGGCATGCGCACGTTCTTGTGAGTGCATGCAAGGGGTGGTGCTGACATGCTTCACGACATGCGATTGCAATCCTCATCATTGCCCACCTTTGCTGAGCGAGGCAGAGGCATTGAGCCAGAATGGATCGAGGTCACGCAGGTCAACACCATCGCGACGCCTGCTTTCAACGCTGCCACCTTAGCACCTGCACGTTCAAGCATCTGGCCTGAGTAATGGGCAAACTGGCATCTGACGGACGTTGCCCCGTGACAATGGGTCACCTTGCAGCAAATAACTAGCCACACGCGACTGGCTTTCCCCGCTCCCGAGCTCTTTAGCGGATGCGAGAGCAGTGTCCGTGCTGTTGATGGATTTCTGCAGAGATCAGGCAGCGGACAGGAGGCCGTTGATGGGAGTCCAAACGAAGAGCACACGAGCAAGCATTTTACGCACTTGCAGCAATGCCTTTGCATCAGGGCTGAACGTCGCTTCATATTTCTTCAGGCCCTGCAGCAGAGGCGCAAGCTGCTCCAACAACCTGCTGGCATCCCCAGCAGACGCCATTTCCTCAGCAAGAAGCTTTTTGTTTGCAGCCCCTGCCCCTTTGTCTTGACGTGACCCTGAGGTGCTCTTTCACCCAACTTAGCACTCTCGTGCCAGATTTGCTCTATATATCGTTGTGAGGAGTTATGATGTTCCTGCTTGGGATGCCACGAGCATCCGCAGGACAATTCACGTGATTGCTTTGGATGAGAGAGAGCAGAGAAGAAGTCCACAGCTGAGACATGCATAATCAATTTGATGGCCTCGTGACATTCTGCAAGCTTCATGGGAGAATCCGCTTCAAACTGCGGCATCTGTCATAACATGTGTTTTCAGGCGCTGATTCCCAACAGTCAGAAGGACTTATCCTTGCTGATGATGCTGAAAGGGATGCAGTTCAGAACCAATACACAGTGCGAGCATCACCCAAGTTGCGATGAGGCACATTTTCTTTCGCTTGGCTCCTGAGGCTGGTCATCCACATCAGCAACTGCTGCTTGATCACTGCACCGATCGCACTGAGTATGCCCCTGGCAGATCCCCTGAGGGCGAGTTGCTGCCAAGCAGGGCTGTGCGCATCTTTCCCATGAAGTCCACCGCAATTGCATTTGTACCGTTGCCAGCTGGCACAAGTGGAGGGGCATCAGACCAGCCGAAAGATGGCAGATCAGTCCACAACACACGTGCCGCTGTGAGCAGGTGGTGCATGACACCACATCAGTCAACATAAAGCAGCCTTGAGCATGTGTGTATCCAAATACACAACACCAAGGGGCGGGTACAAAGGACACAGCACATCACAGCTCGGCAACCAAGTCTACACGAGGCCATGCCAACGGGCACACATCATGACGCCCAGCGCCCAGCTTACCCAACCAGTCAACCACATGACAGACCAGCCATGCAAACCCACCTTGCGCAAGGAATGATGAGCCTGCATGTGGCCGGAGGTCGCCACCGGCAGCGTTCACCAGCACAGGCTCTAAAGTATTGATCGCGTTGTTGTGCAGCAGCTGTGGTTACATGCAGTGAGCCAGTGACACAAGCCACAGCCAGCCAAGTCACAATGTGGCTGTGAGTTCGGTATGGTACATACATTAAGCTCGCTTTCAGAAGCTACGCTACGTGCCTGCGCCTCACGCAGCTGCACCAAACGCACCTGTGCAGCGTTGCACGTTGGGTTGGTGTCGGCGCACGCCGCCCCAGGCTCATCGGCCACACTGTCCAGACCCAGTGGCTGGTCAGGCGGGCCGTTCCATATGATGTTGCCTGCAGTGCGCACAGCAGCATCCAACAAGAAAGAGCAGGTTGAGCAGACGGAGTGGGACCTGCACGCAATGAGCTGAGCCAGCCACAAGTGCATCATCAGGTGGTGCAGGCTGCTGGCGCTGAGGAGTTTGTGCACCAAAGTATGAACCACAGAACCTGCTCCCATACTGGTTCCCAGATTGATTGCAGCTGGAGTCGCAAAAGGCTGCGAGCCTGTGGCTGAGCAGTCGACCATGAAACCACAAGACAGTCATCACCTTTGATGACCAGGTTGTCATCTGTCCTCACAGGTGAAGGCAGACGGTCCTGTGGCAGGCCTGAGGGCACAGCTGGCTCAATCCTGAAGTGTGTCCACTTTGTGGCGTGGCCCTGTGCATGCACGTGGGATGTATTGTAGTGTCGTTCTGGGAGCCAGCCAAATGGGTCATTCGCTCACAGGATGCCCGCACGATGCCAAAAAGTGTGGCACCACACTTACCCGCAGTTGTGCTCAGGCCTCAGCCGCGCCACACAATGCACAATCCACGATCAACAGTCACGATCAACAGTGCATAATCATATTACCCCGTGTCACGCTCATCTGCTAGAACTGAGCGGACAAGCCAAGGTCACACCCACTGCATCATTGTAGATGATATTGTTGGCAACGATGACATTCTTATTCGGGATGTGCACACCGCCCTCTGGGTTTTCAGCCACGCTGGCCGGGCCCCAAGCACCCTGTTTGTACGGCATGTCAAGAGTAACCATGAAAGCATCACATGCATGATCAGAGGATTCAGTGCACTGAAGTAAGCAGGGATGAACAGTGCATACACGACATGATGCAGCCAGAGCCGCAGCATGTGCAGCTGCGCACTTAATGCGCCGTGCAAGGACATATGCACGCGGACATGATCAGAAACATCTGTGAAGCGCCATGTTATCTTGTCAAGATGATTAAGAAGACACCCTCAAACAGGGGCTAGCAACAACGCTGCGGCTGCTGCGAGCGGCCGGTGCCATGCAGCGCACCTGGGCATAGCGCAGTGCGCAGGTGGTGGTGCCGTCGTCGTCACATGCCCGGCCACCAAACAGGATCTCCACCGCATGGGAGCGTGCTCCCACCCTGCCACAGACAGCAGGTGGAGCACAGAGCCGAGGCAGGCAACTGTGCTTTAGTGCGGTGTGCGCCAGGCGCCAGCTGGGCATGGCATGTGCCACACGGACAGGCACCCGGTGTTCACCGCCAACACATGACGCACATGGCAAGCATCAGTTTGTCCATAGCCGAGGGGAGTCACCATTTGCTTATCAGCACGCGTTTTATGCCGCACTGTCAGATGTGTGCTTGCTGCACCAACATAATGACCTCACACCTGAAGGCCGTGTTGTAGGCCATGAGCACGTTGTAGCCACCCCAAACACCAAACGCAGCTCCCCACACATTGGTCAGCACGTTGTTCACAAACTTGATGTCATAGACCTCATACTGCAGCCAGGGCGGTACCATGTACTGCACGCCAGTACCCTGACCTGCCCCGAAACCAGTTGTGCCGCAGTCGTGGAAGCGGTTCCCTGACACCAGGTGATACGCTGAGCCGCCCTGCAAGCCATATGATGACATGCTTCTTGCAAGGTCTGGAAATAAACACCAGCAATGGCAGCAGCAGCAGTGGCAGCAGTACAAGCAGATGGCCTCGACAAGAATCTACCACGGAGGCCAGAACTGACCGTGCTGAACCTCAAGCTCTGCAGCTGGCCCTACCTTGAAGTACACACAGTAGTCTGAGTTGCCAAATGTGCAGTTGAGGGTGTGACCATACTGTACTGCCACATAGTCCACACAATTGCCCCGGCCACCAGACACTCTGACACGCTCCAAGTACAGGCCCATGCATTGATTGGCCTTGATGACCTCTGCACGCATTGTGGGTGACAGAAAGCGTGCTTGGTCGATGGTAGTACCAGGGTGACCACAGCTCAAGGTTATGCGTGTGGCATGGTGTGAGTCAGCTTGGTGCTGCCTGCTTGCCTTGCTGCTGTTTGTGGGCGGCTCGTGCAAGGGTTCAAGTGCCTGGCTCAACAGTCAGTTGTGCTTCCAGCCTCAGCCAAACTGGAGACCGGAAGCCGCACAGCACAGACACACGTGTGCTGTAGCCCGCAAACCGTCACCGCACCAGAGACTCCGCTGCTCTCTCCGGCAGGGCCAACCACCTCAGTGTCTTGCATCAGCATGTGGTACACCTGGTCAAAGTGCACCACATTATCTGCACGGCCAGAGATTCGGAGGCCCAAAAGGTACAGATACGTTACCTGCAGCAGTACAAACACAGCGGTACATGCTGTTCAAGCAGCAGCTCATGATGGTCAGCGTTGGAGATGGCTCTGGCATACCACGTACGACATGCTGTTGCATTGCAAACAACCAGGGCTGAGGAGTGCGTGTCATCCTGACCTGCTGATCATCATGAGCAGCCATGATAGCACACAGGGAAGCAGCACATTGTGTACCAGCTATGGAACCCTGGCCTGACTCAACACATGCATGCTCACATTGAATATGTTGACTGAGGCCAGCGAGACAGTCCCTGGCCCATCGGCCGCCTGCAAGATGATGGGGGCTGAACGGCTCCCATGCCGGCTGGCCCAATACCCTGGCTGCATGGCAGACGTGAAGTTGCCCGGCATGAGCATGATGCGCACGCCTGTACCTGTGGTGCTGGTCCTTGCAGGCACACGCGACCAGGCCGCTGTGAGCGTGCGCAGGGCTGTACCACGAGAGGCCCCAGTGGCTGCATCACTCCCTGCCTTGGGGTTCACCCAGATCTCACGCACGGTCACTGGTCCGATCTCATAGGGCTGCCCAGTCGGCAACAAGAACACGTCCTGATCAGGAGGGGGTGTCACAGAGGGGACAGGCGGGCTGGAGCGGGGAGGGGGGACGCGGGGGG
>QAXD01000046.1:51796-70793 GCA_004335575.1 Haematococcus sp. NG2
GGCGGGGGAGGGGGTAAGGTAGGGAGGGGGGCTGATGGGTTGCGGCATCCCTGGACCCACCAGAGCACCAGGTACCCCAGGGCTGCTGCGCGGCCGGCCCAGCTGATCAAACAACACCTCATTCTGCAGGGTGTCGCTTGGAATGGCCTGGCCGCCCATCGGACCCAGAGTCCAGGCAGGAAAGGGAGGTAAAGGAGCCACCAGCTTGGTGTAGCTGGTGAGCCAGCTGCCGGTGGGCGCATAGGTGGCGTCCAGTGAAGGTTTCAGCGTCCCCACATAGTTGTCACGTGCAATCTGCACAGCAAGGGGTGTGGGGAGCATGCCAGGCAATCAGCCACTAGCTGCACATCAAGCTGCGGCAGCACCGGCGTGATGCCGTGGTTCATGCTCATGTTGGACCTTAGTGTTCGTTACCAGGAAGTACAGCACCATTAGCACCAGCACTTCACGCCAGCCCTTGTTGCATGAACAAACGGGCCCATCAAACAGCCATAGGCCACGCAGGCAGACAATTGTGTGGCTGACAAAGCTGCTGCCTGAGGACAACAGGTCTGTGCCCCACCTGTGCTGCATTGCAGGTTGGGTTGGATGCCGCACATGCAGCGAGTGGTGCGCGCGCATTGTCCCCTTCAGGTAACCCCAGCGGCGTGTCCCGTCCCGCATTGTACAGCACATTGCCTGAAATGGCCAGCCCCTCATCCACCCTCACAGGGGATGCAATGTTAGGCGCACCAGCCACTGCATCCCCCGAGAAAATGGTGAAATACTGGCCAGTAGGTGTTGGGTACCCATCTGGGTTGAACAAGATGTTGTTCAGGATCAAGATGTTTTTGCATGGGATGTTGACCGTGACTCCTGTGACCGCAGGACCCCATCCTCCCTTGGCCTGGTTGGCAGCACAGCCCCCCGGCTTCTCAGTTGCACCATCACACGAACGGCCCCCATACACCACCTCCACCATGTGTGACCGACGGCCCACGCGGTACAACGTGTTGTACGCCGCCAGCACGTCGTACGCGCCGTAAAATCCCAAGCCCGCACCCCACACATCATAAATGATCTGCAAGCGGTTGCGGGAGGCATCAACACAGCATAAACACAGTGCATGCAAGGCAAGTGGGAAGCGGCGCCTCCTCCGATCAGCAGGTGCCAAGCAGCAAGACAGCAGCAAGCAGCAAGACAGCAGCAAGACAGGCACATGCTCTATCAGCACCCACATTGTTGGTGAAGCGTAGGCCGTACGCCTCGTACCCCAGCCACGGGGCTTCCATGAACTCAAACCCTGTTCCTTGACCTGCGTCCAGCCCGCCTTCGCCGCAGTCATAGATGACGTTCGAATCAACAATGTGGTACGCTGAACCGCCCTTGATGTAGATGCACCAGTTGGCGTTGTGGATGCGTGTGCGCAAGATGTGGCCGTACTGCACAGCCACGTAATCGATCGCGTTGTCGCCAGCTCCAGACGTGTCGCTGCATGAGCGCGCGTGCGTGCAGTCGCGCGTCATGAACCCACGTGTTGGTATGCTGTTGCCGGCTGCTGCTGCTGCTGCACAGATTCAGACAGACATGGCGAGACATGCCACCACCAACACAGGCAGCGGCAGTACTGCTCAGCAGCAGTACATATATGGTATGGTTTAACCGCGCAAAGCCGTGTGATGATGAGCATGTATGCGACCAGCTTGCGCCGCTGGCACGGGCAGAACAGCATAAACTACACGAACCATGCGATGTGTCAGACATGAACCCACCAGTCCTCAATGTACACCCCAATGCACTGGTTCATCTTAATGGTCTCCCAAGTGCCACGTGCACGGTCGCCAATGAACGTCACACCTGCGGCCATGTGCACACGTCATATGGGTTTTAGGGTTTAGGGTTTAGGGTTTAGGGTTTATAAACCTAAACCCATACGCGTGTTCCAGCACCAGCTGGCTGATGATTGTGGTGTTCAGGCACTTGCGATGGTTCGGTGCGATGGTGCGATGGCACAATAATAGCTGCATGAATAAATAGTCCATAACGCACATATTGCACAGCTTGACGGATCACAGCAGCAGCATGCAAGGTGGGTTGCATGCACCACAACTATGGCCCCTCAGTGCCTGCTGTGGAGTAGGGCTGCTCCCACATGAAGGTTGCTGACCTAAGCCCCGAGGGCCGGTACGACCTTCGCTTTTACCTTTCAGAAGCACCATGTTGCACAGCTCGCAGTGGAACACATCAAAGGGTGAGGCTAGGGTGACGTTGGTGATGTGGATGAACGAGCAGTTGTACATGTTTATGTTCCTGCATGAAATGCATGCGGCAGGCGGTCGGTTGGTCAAAGGGGGGCATTCAAGGGCCGCATGTCCTTCTGGCGCACACAGCAGCGAACATGGTGAGAGGAAGATGTGCAGTTCAGCCTGTGATCGCCTTGCAGTAATCCAGGACCGAATCCGGACCGAATCAGGCAACACGGTGGCTTTGCGCACCCCATGGTCACAGTGCCAGGCCCACGGTCCGCCGTGATCCAAATGGGGTGCTCTGCAGTGCCCCCTCGGCTGTCCCAGTAGTTTGGCATCTGTGGAAGTGCGCGTGTACCACTCAGCATGTAGAATGTCACAACACATCGGCGTCACATGCTGCTAACAAAGATCTGGCAGGCCACAGGGTGCCTTGCTCAGGGCTTGACTCAGGACGTCAGGAGGCAAGGAGCTGGCAAAACAATGGGATGTCCCTTCGCTTGCGCCATGTACTTCCGCATGCAGTATCATCATGAGTTATGTACCGCTTGGTACCGCTCACTTGCGCCTGGGTGACCTGTCCTGGAAGGATCCTGATCACGTAGCCTTGCGTGAGGCGGCCTGTGGGGATGCGGCGCCATGCAGCGCCCAGTGTACGTAGCGCGGTGCCACGGCTCACCCCTGACGCCCCATCGTTGCCTGTTGCTGGGTCCACATACAGGCTGACCATGCCTGGCTGACTCAAGATGCTCAGGTCATAATCCTTGCCATACACTGGCTTGTCCGGCACGTAGGGCAGGTATGCAGCTGCACGGACATGAGCATGCAGGGTGATTGCATGTCACATGCAAACAAGGGAGCCAGCATGTGGGCAGTGCACCAGGATGATGGTGGTGAAATGCTGATCAACGAAGCCTGCACAATTTACAGCAAGGATGAACACGGCTAAAGTCCCATGCAAGGGAGGACAGTTGCATGCTAGCTTATGCGCGGCCCAGTCATGCGCACGGCATCAAGGTCTGCGACGCTCACACTGGCGGGAAACACAGCCATGAAAGTGTGCGGATACAGTTGATCCACACCCCTGGCAGGTCGACGGAACATGCCACGTTGCGTGCGTGGCAAACAAAACATAAGACCAACGCACCGCGCGCACATCCAGAAACACTCCATAGCACTAGCAGCATCATCGCCATCTCGCATCAGTTTCAGGAAATCGCAACCATCGTCATGTGCAGATGAATGTTTGGGCTACCGCTCCACGCCAGCGGCTTATTATCGCATGAATGGATTCTCTTAGAGTGCCTATCCCTTTTGAGCCATTCTGTACTTGCGTACTGCGCGCCTGTTTCATGATGGAACTCCTGCCCTTTGCATTACACATGAATGTGCCCCCCCTCCTTCTCCACCCGCAGAGCACACATATGCTGTTGCCAATTCACTCTCGGGTTGGCGTGCCGTCTCAGGCCCCATTATGGCTCTGCATGGACGTCCCTGCCTTCCGCAGCCCCCCTGGCCCTGTTTGGCATGCGTTGCCACATCAGTGCTGCCACGTAACAACTGCCACCGCCACCCCAGCTCTGTGCTCAGGCTGGAGCCTAGCGGCATGACACAGCTTGGTGCTTGGCTTGCGTATGTGTGGATGCTGTATATCCTGTACGAGCGGCTCTGTGGCACCGCACTGCGGTCCTGATTAGGTGGTGAAGGCTCACAGCGGCCCGCCCAGTACACCCAAGTAATCCTCCTTGATGGTCCCGATGCAGAACTGCAGGAAAAAAGTCATCGGCATGCCTGTTTGTTCAAGGAGCGGAACAGCACGCCTAAAACCCTGAAGCCTAAAACAAAAACCCTAACTGTGGGTCTTGCAAAGCCCAGCTCTGCGCCCTGTTGGTACCCTTTCGGCAGTGCTTGCGCATGTAGCACCCGTTTGGCAACCCTGCGCGCTGCACCATCTGTGGGCTGACCACATGACTCCCCAACCCTGACCTGTGCCGATGCATGCTACCCCCCCCCCCCCCCCTACCCCCCCCCCCCTCACCACCCACACAGCACAAGCATAACACCGCCACTCACAATGTCTGACTGGTCCATCTTGGTGCCCACAATGCGGCACCGCACCTCCGTCCCCTCCTGCACCTTGGTGGCGCCGTCCAGCGACTGCAGCACGCACGCCAACAGCACATGGGTGCACAGGGTTAGAACACAGCACGTGACAACCGTGTGCCCCATCCGCCCCAGCCAGCTGAGCAACACGAGCCTGCACGGGTGGTGCGAATCCTGGAACAATGTGGTGCAGGCAAATGTGCCCTGAAATTGACACATGCGAGAGCGGTGAACTACGGACCACCCAGTGCTGGCTGCTGGCCGTCATCATCTGCTGGCTGCTTCTGGCAACCCATCGTGTGCACCCGGCAGTAGCACCTGGTAGCAGGGGTCTCCTGTGGCATTGAACTCCAGCTCCTCAGGGATGAGCTGTGACACACAGCATGCACAGCATGGAGCAGTCAGAGTCAAGTGTGCGCATCAGCTCGCGGCCGCGCCGTGTTTTCTGCGTAGAACTGCTTGACGCAGTTCTGAAACGCATGGCCCACATGCTACCACGCATTAATATGCACCCCTGAACGATTCCCTGCCATGACCATGAGATAACTTACATGGTTTGACACAAAGATTTGCAGTGGCCCAGCCTCAGCAAAAAAGCCCATCTGTGCACAACATGATGGCAGTTCACAGGTTGTTGTGCACTACAGGTCGCACTTGCTACCATGCATGCACATTCTGGAAAAGCAACATTACGCGTTGTAACCAGCTCGCTTTCTGGCAGCACTAGCTGTTTGCACGCATGGCCCCATGCATGCGGCATGGCAAACTCCCCAACATGACATGGTGCCTGACCCATGCATGCCATGCAACATTATGTACCTTGTTTACAGACGTGACGATGCAGTCGATAACCTCGCCCTTGTAAGGACGGCACACCAGGCCCTGGTACTCGACAGTAAAAGTCGCAAACCCAGTGCCATCCTTCCGAATGATGCCCTGTGAAGCAGCAACCAAGCGTTGCTCAGAACAAAGCGGACTAATGACCCAGGGGATAAGCATTCAGCTCAATTCGCCTCTTACTGGTTTTATCGTGTTGATCGTGATCACTGCCACGATGTAGCCATAGCGCCCGTTGCAAGTCCCCTCCGTCTGCAGTCATGTGCTTTCGGTTCATCAGCTACGACACAAGACCACCCTAGTGACAGTCGACGTACAACAATGCGTTTATTGTCACCTCTTGAATTAATTTGTCATGAATATGGTCTCTAAGGTGCTTCCCAAAGTGCCTGGGGTGCACATCTAGATCCTTTTGCAAAGTCAACACGTAGAACCCCATGGCTTGCTCAGTATGCCTACATGGCCTTCAGTTCCGTGTTGGACATGTGCATTTTCTTTGCCCTTGTGAGGGCCGTAGCCATTCATGTCCCGCACTGAGGTCACACTGTGTCTGTACTCTACAGCCAAAACATCACATCAACGTTACTGGCCAACAGGAGTTCATACCTTTGGCCTGATTGCTGCTCGCAATAGTGTAAGCAGCGGCTAGGTCTGACATGTGACCTTCTGATTCTGATGTGAACATGCCCCCTCCCCCCCCTTCAAACTCCGCCCAATAGACGAGGTGCCTGAACTGCTGCTCTAGAAGATGTCAGAACCACCTACAGAGCTACCCGAGGCTCTAGTAGCATCAGCAAGCATGCAAGCCTCTGGTGGCATGCCAGCACCGTGGCCGTCCTTGCGCACAAGAAAAGCACCTCCGCTCAACAGCGCTGTGATCACATCCCAAGCATGGCACCCAGTGCGGCTGCCTGCTCCAGCAGCTCAGGGTCAGCGTTCTTGGCGTCCTCATCCAGCGCCTCAAACAACTCTCTGAACTGGACCAAATGTGCACGTGCGTCATCCGTGCGACCGTGCTGTGCCAGCATGATCCCTGCATAAAACACATCATTTCCAAAGTGCCACATTGTGTAACTTGCCGTGCATGGGGATGAAGTCTGTGCGAAAACATGAAAGTGGTGCATGCAATGTGCAAGCAGGTTGCCAACAGCAGTGAATGGAGCCAGCAGCACGTGCCATCTGCGTGCCTCTTGGCTACGCATGTGCAGACCAGTGAAAATGTTGTTGCTATGTCATACCAACGATACCATGCTTGCAGGCAGGATGGCCCTAGTACCCACCATAGTTGAGATGGAACACAGGCTCCCCTGGGGTGCCTGACACCTGGATGGCTTTTTCATATGCCGCGCATGCGTTGTCGATGTCATCCAGCCGTGTAAGTGCAACGGCCAGGTACATGTAGCTGTGGCAGCACAAGTATGTGCATTAAGGTTACGCTCAGCATGGCACGTGGCACACTCAACACCACTTTTAGATGCAAGTTGATATGCACACCCTGTGTGTAACACAGTGCAGAGGAGGTGTTGCCAGCAAGCAAGGGTTGTGCACTGCCTTGTACCTGTGTGCAAAGTCAGGCTTGAGGTTGATAGAAGCTGAGAAGTAGTGGAAAGCAGATGCAGCCTGACCTGTGTGCAGGTGCACCTGCACAGTGGCGTGTGGCACACACAGCAGCACATCATCGATTGTAAGAGCTGCAAACCGTCAGATTGCATGTCCAACACATGCTCCTGTTCAGGCTGTGGCCCCTGCTCATGTGCACTGGCATGCTTCGGTGCACAAACCAAGCTGCTGCCAGCCCATCACCCACCAAGCCCAAGTTGTAGGAAATGATCCACTCAAAGGGTCCAAGGTACAGTGCCTTTTTCAGGCACGCAATTGCCGCAATGTAGCGCTGCAGGGTGCTCAACCACACAAAGCATAGGCAACAGTTGAGCAGGTGCTGCTCATAAGCACACAGCGTTGCAGACCTGCCATGCCTACAGCTGGGCAGCCGACAGTCTAGAGTGTACAATCTGTAGCTTTCAGCTTCAACATCAGAGCAACGACACCATGCACTTGTGAGTGAATGAAGGGCGTACCTGCTTGCCGAAGAAGCACATGCCAATGTTGTTCCACAGCTGCGGCGAGTTTGGTGTCTGCACTGCCGCGATGCGGTACTTGATCAAGGCAACGTCCATGTCTGCATGGTCCTGTGGCAGTGCAAGAGGCATAGTGATGCCGGTGTCCTCAAGTTGAATCCCTGTAGGGCTCAAATCTACACAACACCTGTCTTTGGCGGCGTGCTTGCATGCACATGCCTGTTGCATGCAGGCACATCTGTATGAGGCATGTTCACTTAGTGTGCCTGTTGTGCACTGGTACCGTATGTACATCAGCTGACCTGGATGATGGAGCCAGCAGCCAAGATGGTGCGCGGGTTCTTTGGGTCGTGCTGTAATGATGCGCCAAGGTACTCAAATGCACGGTCGTTCTCATTCGTCCTGCGATGTGGACGACAGCATGGCCATTCCAAGAGCCATTGTAACAGTAACGGTTGTGTGTCAGGCGGCATGCACTCCAGTGTGCGCAGGCAGCCGGCCAGGCCAATGTATGTCCAACAAGCAAGTCCCACCCCAATCAACATTTGCATGCCGCATGGTCATGTGCATTGACGCGCACCTCAGGAACAGCAGGCCCAGCGTCGTCAGCACCTCGGCATTCTCAGGGGAGTGCTCCAGCGCCTCACCATACACGCTGATGGCTGCAGCGTAGTCATCCAGCAGCGTGTAAACCTGTGTCCTGGGGAACCATGAGCTGTTGTCACGCACGATTGCACGTGGATCAACTGCATATTGTAGTGTTATGCTGCTGTGTGTTGGCCTCGTGCAGGGGAACAGGTTGCATGGTGACTGGGCAGCACATGTGCATGTGCATAATGGTGTTCACTGCCGCCTCACTGCTGCTCCTATGTCTCTCTGTACGCGGTCAACATCACATCTGGAGCACAACCTGCGTGCTAGCTGCACGCCCGCATGTTGTATTGCTCACCTTGCCAAGCTGGATGAATGTTGAATCATGTGGCTGGATGTCAATCGCCATGCGGAAGCTCTCAATGGCCCTGCACCAATGCGCAGCAACAGCAGCAGCAGCACTGCTACTTGGCTGATCTTGCCCGGGCTGAAAGGGTTGAAATCAGGTGTGATCCCTCACCTGTCGTACTGCTTAAGGTACATGAGGCACAGCCCCTTGTTGTGCATGATCTCCCAGTCAGGTGCACTGATCTTCTGGGCTTCCTCATACACGTCAATGGCTGCCTTGTGCTTGCCCAGCAGGTATAGGGATCGCCCGACCTGAGGGCACACCCAGTGTAAGAACATTCAGGACTAGGCTGGGATGTCTAGGGGATGCATAGATTAGTCAATCAGGTTCACCACAGAAAACAGTGTGTAGACTGTGCACCCTGCTGCTGCTTGCATACCTGCTTAAGGTTTGCCACATTGTGTGGGTTGATGGATGTAGCTTGCTGGAATAGCTGCAGCGAGTCCTGGATTTGCCCTGCGTGCTCAGCGGCGTGCAGTGTTGCGTGAGCAATCACAGCATGCAAGCATCCATGCAGCTATCATCTAAGGTGTCATAGATCCCCAGCCAGCAGCCCTGAGCGAATGTTTCGGGCTTACCCCGTTGCCGCTTGATGAGAGCCTTCACATACAACGCAAACTCGCACAACCCCTCAGTCTCTGTCAAGACCTGTTCAATTAGCCTTAAGCATTCGTCAAACTCCTGCATTCAATATTGTGAATTGTAAGTCGCTGCCCATCGCAGGTAGGTCGTGCTGTCAGCATCCTTTGACCCACCTGCCTAACATACAGTTGATATACCATATAGTTTCGTTTGTCTTTTTGTATACTTATGGTCGACATCTTTGCTGTCTGTGGTCAGGACCTCTTGTCAGGAAACTAGTCAGGGCGCTTTTGCTTCATGACAATATCTGTAAAAATAAATAAGTTCTTCTATGAGGATACCCCAGCCACTTCAGCAACCGATTCGGTTACTGCACATGGAGCACATACTCTGACGTACACCAGCCGCGCTGTGATGGAGCAATTGAGGACACAAAACCCTCTTCTTTCTTATGTTTGAGTGCTTTTGGATTATGATGCCATGCACTGAATGTGGCAGTGCTAAAATCTTCTCACTACATGCTTGAGTTGGGCTCCATCTCACCACTTGCACCGGCATCATACATCATGTCACAAATCTCAGCTTATGCTTCTGCTTGCAACCCATTGCAGGATGTGGCTGATGTGCAACTGGCTTGGCGGCATGCGTGTATTGCATCAACTCTGCCACCATGCATGCTGATCAGCCCGTGACTGGCTGAAGGCTCGTGTAACATGAACATGAACATGCATCAACTGTGTGACTAATGAATCTGAATGCATAGGGCGTGTGCATCAGGAACACAGTTCTTCTGGGCTGTGCTGCTGGAAGCCATTGCCGGGAGCTGAAGGGACATTCAGCCAGCTTGATTCAGGGCCAAAAAATGATGCTGCAGGATGCAAAGCACCGCAAAAGCACTTTTGCATACAACCGATTTGGGTTGGAAGCTGTGCGCTGACCACGCCTTGAAGGGCTACCGTACACAGCCCAAACATGACGCACAGAGCATCTCACAATTCCCACATCGAATGAACACCAACAGCCCCTGCTTCGTACACAAGATCAAGCGACCATTTGGCATAGCTCAGAGTTGAGCTGGAAAGCGAGCTCATACCTGCTACAAGACACTTGGTTACAGCTGAGCTGCTGAGTTCAACCGGGAGTCTATTACTGCGCAGGTACCCATTTCCCATTCCTCGTGTTGAGCCAGTAGGACAACATACAAGCTGAGCCCACCGCTAGCCTGCCACCGTTGTTGTCTTTGGCGCAGTACCTGAACCTGATGCTCCGAGCCTACCAGCCGCACAGTGCCAGTCGCAGATGGGATCAATGCTCAATCGTCTTCCTGCTCAAGGTCACGCATCCACCCACGCATCTCATCGTCTTCCTCAGCCACTGCCTTGCTGCGCTTCCCACAGTCAAGCGCAACCACCATGGCGGGTGTCATGCCATCCCGTGTACGCGCCTTGGCGCTTGCGCCTACACACAACATGCAACGTTCCGACCATGCAGCTATCCATGCCGATGGGATCAAGCGAATCGTGCTGCGGATCAAGAGAATCGTGCTGTGGCGACTGAGGAAAATGCAAGCTGTGCATTTGAGCGGTTGCTGTGACCTGCACTGTTGTCAGGAGAATCATTGCAGCTTGCTGAATGGCCAACTGCATGCTCAACCAACTTGACAACAGTAAGAACCATGGCTGCATCAGGCCACCCAACAGCTACATACACTCTGCGCCCCCACTCACCAGCCTTGATGAGGATGTCAGCCATGTCCAAGGCGCCCTTCACACCCTTCTTGTTTTGCGCTGTGAAGTGCAGCGGCGTCCACTGATCCTATCCAGGTGAAACGCATGAGGGGCCATCGCTTTTTCAACAACATCCTGGCGATGTGCAGCTGTCAGCTGTGTGCTACTCTGGTGCCCATTGCAACACAGCAGCCAGAGGATGGCGTTGCAATTGAGTGAACAGGCAGGCATGCACAACAACACCGGTTTGTCTGATACATGGAGGTGTAGCCTCACCTTGCCCACTGCCTTGACATTTGCCTTGGCCTCCACAAGGAGCTTACCAACCTCCCAGGCGCCTGAGCGGCACGCCACCTGCACAACAACAGAGCACAGTGTAATGACCCCCAAGACATGCAGTACACCGGCCCGAACATCATGGCAAAGTAGCTTGCAGCGCAATCAGCTGTATTGAGCCCTACCGTAGCGCATCAAGACATGAGATTGAGATAGTGGACATTGTACAGCACTTCCAGACTTGCATGCTGCCCAGTTAGCAGGTTGTGGCAGCCAAGCACCCACCATGAGTGGCGTGCACCTCTCCTGGTCCAGCCCATCCACAGGGCACCCCTTGGACAGCAGCATCTTGGCTGCATCTGCGTTGCCATTGGCAGCTGCCTGGTGCAGGTACGTCTGGCCGCCCTCACATTGCATTGCCACGTCGGCGCCTGCCTCAAACAGGACCTCTGCCACATCCAGGTGCCCAGCCTCAAGTGCTAACCATGCCGGTGTGTTGCCATCCTGTGCGATGATCAGCAGCAGCCAAAGATGAACCATTTGCTGATGCTGTGGTGGGTCATGCTATTGGTGCAGAACACATGCAACGGCAAGGAGGGAGACAGGGACAGAGCGCAGAGTACCATGGAAGTGGCATACAAATGATGATGCAGGCTGGTGTGTTTCAACCCACCTCATTCTCAGCATCTTCATCTGACTTGTCGAGAAGTGCCTGCAGGCAGATGCTGTTGAGGTTGTGAAAATGGTGCAGCTGTAACTCTCAAGTATGGCCCCTCAAGAAGAACCTGACGGTTAATGATGAAAAGCTGTAGCTGTTGTGTCAGGCAGCTGCATGTTAGCAGGCAGCTAACCTTGACGCATTCTACATGCCCGCCTGACGCTGCCAAGTGCAATGGTGTGTTCCCATCTTCGTCTTCAGCATCTGCATGCAAGAGGCAAAGACAGATGCACACAATGTCAACGTGAACTCCAGCTGCTGATTATCCCTCATGCTTCAGTGGCCCAGGCGCAAGCCATGCCTCGACCAAGCAAGCCGCATGGCCATGCGCTGGCTGGTGAACAGGTGCGCACCCATGTCCGCCTCCTTTTCCAGCAGGTAAGAGACCACAGCTGCATGACCTTCTTTGGCAGCTATGTGCAGTGCTGTCTGCTCAGCACCACTGGTCTCAGCAACATCAGCACCACTTGAGACGGCTGCCTGGACGCCATCCAAGTCACCCTTCTTGGCCAGATCTAGCAGCCCCATCTTCATCCGCTCCACTCATTGGAAGATACCGCATTTGCAAAGCGCATCGCCCCACACCTCACACGTTTGGTGGGGGTCACGTGCATCGCCGTTGCTTTTGAGCTCACAGCTTCATAATCTTAGCTATGCCGCCCAAGCCCACGCATATTAACGAGCCCACCTACGTATTAACCTCACCGACAATTCGAGCTTCACCCGAGATTGTGCACAATTTCCTTCAGGATGCAAGCAGATTACCAGAGTTGCACCCTCTGATCATATCGGTGAAAGAGGTGCAAAGCCAACAGAGTACAACAGCTAATGGCTATCATACAGCAGAGTATGTCATCACAGACAAGCTGGAATTTTGTTGTGGACTTGTTAGGACACAAACAGAGTACAAGGCTCGGGTACGTGCACGCATGGCATGCATGGTCATGCAAGCTGGTCATTTCCTGGTCATGCTGCCTGCTCATACACCTGCCCACACAGGTCTGGTACACAGATTTTGCAACCGATCCCCAGATATCTTGGAGAGCAACAGCAGCAGCTGGCGTGTTGATTGAGCATGACTTCACCATCATCAGTGTGCCTGACGAAGAAAACAAACAGGTATGTTGGCGGTGCAGCAGAGCTGCTGCAGCGGGGCAACGACCGCTTCCAGACACCTCATGACCTGGGTGCTTGACATCATACGAAAAGCTGCCTACATTGATACTGTTGCTGCGCTGCTGCAGGCTGCATGCGTTGTGGAGCAGAGAACATGGATCGCAGCACCTTGGCTTGTGCGCGGATACACTGTGAAGAATGCACAGTGGGTATCTGGCCATGGATCTGGTTGTCACGCAAACCAGCGAGTGTTGCGAGCGGTGATTGTGCAGTGATAGCAGCGATGGAAGCACCAGACACTGGACCGTATTGCAATCTCTGCGACCTCGGATGCATGCCTCTGCCACATGCAGGAAGGCGCATGAAGCCAGCCTGCGCACGCTGGCAGCCCGTTTCAACAGCAAATCAGCTCAGTGATAATGAAGTAACACCCATTCGCAATCTCGAGATTCGCAATGATGGTATTTGTCTGCTCGCAGCTGTCAGTTGGATCCAGCATCCCGAAGAGGCCGCTCATGTCGGTGTACTGCTGACAATCAAGTGGTTGTATTCATAATTTCATATCCATTAATCTATGAATCTATGATGGGTGAGTAGCCGTGATCTTGATGGGTTCCCCGTCTTACACAGCACAACTTACACGTTGACCTGTGTTGTGTGTGCTGGCAGCTAACACCAGCAGGCGCTGATTGATGAAGAATGGAAAGAATTATCTAAAGAATGCATCCATACTGACCTGGCATGGCTGCATGCACTTGTGTGCAATCCAGTGGGCCAGTCAACTGTCCCCTGTACACCCAACACGGCAACAGTCACGACCAGACATTGTCCTCAGCCACAGCCTGTGAGCGCAGCATGCAGTGAACGTGTTAGAACAAACTCCCCAGAAACTCTGCGCGGTGCTTGGCCGTCTGTGGTCTCACCTGCGCAATCTCCTTCATCACTTGAGCTGTGTGCTGTTCGAGGCCCATGCAGATGATCATGGGGCGCATGCACCCTGCATTACTGGCACCCTCCACGATTCTCCGTGCACACAAGGGCAGCATCGGCTCATCACGTTTCCCAGACAAAATCGTGGTATTGAAGGTGGGCTGAGGTGAATCAAAGGCAGCGTCAGTGGACGTCGCAATAATTGTGCCGATTGCGCCAACTTGCGTTATCACGATCAAGATCCGATCGATGTATACACTAAACAGGAAATCTGTGTCCGTTCCCTGGATTTGTCGGGAGTAATGTTTCGTCTTCACAGGAAATGCAGGAGCCTCCATGTCGGAACAACGTGCTTAAGAGCTACCTAGCAGGCCAAAGGCAAGCACCCCTCACTTTCCACGCTTTCCACACAGCATGCATCGCATGAACTGCAAGGTTTGCAGGAGTTCTGTACATAGAGTTGTTGAATTTCCAGCCTTCGTAAATACGAATGGTTCTGATCACCAACTTCGACTCTGCAGACTAGGGCCCTCAGGCTGTCAGCTGTGAATTATTGGAAGTGTGTTTGCAATGTGGTGCAACAGGACACCACGGTCAGCATGGGTAACATGAACTAGTGGAGGAGCAACGCAATCAAGCAGCATGGCAGAGGCACCAACCTCACATGGCGTGGGGGCTGGGCGCATGCAGCACCCACTGATGCATGGTGCTGGAAACACAGCACAGCAGCATGCAGGTGGCACTGGCAAGGAGCAGCAGCAGCCAGTTATGCACCATGGCGGGTCTTTTGGGAACTACATGGCCCTGAAGAATGCCAAACTGCGGGAGCAGTTTGAGGCGAACCAGTACCAGAACATGGCGAAAAGTGACATCTTTGCTGGAGTAGCTATCTTTGTGAATGGCTACACACAGCCCTCCCATGCAGGCAAGCACATGCATGCTATCATATGTCTGGGATGCTGACCTGCATGTAGTGACCGCGAGCCATGAACAGCGGCGAACACACTATTGTTCAATGTTATGATGTACAACACCTGTACGCAGAGCTAAAGCAGCTCATGTTGCTGCATGGCGGCCGCTTTGAGAACTACCTGTACCGCGAGCATGTGACCCACATTGTGTGCAACAACCTGCCGGATACCAAGCTCAAGCAGCTACAGCACGAGCGGACCCCCATCCCAGTGAGCTGGCCCGTGGCTAGGAATCTGGCCTGTGGCTAGGAATGTTGCATAACTCTACAGTGTTGCATAACCCATGAAGCATGTGCCGCAATCTGCAAGCCCCCTCCTCTCCCCCTCATCACCGGCAACTGGCCGCACCTGGTTCTGTCCATCTCAGATTGTACGGCCTGAGTGGATTGTGGCCAGCATCGCGGCAGGGCGGCAGCTTCCTATTAAGGATTTCCTGCTGGAGCAGGTGCCTGCACCATTGTTACCCTATGTGCTTGGAATTGACAATCAGATGGTTGCTGTTTTCTCACGTGTGGCATGCATGCTACGCACATTTTCAGTGGTGGCTATCAGCCTGTTGACTGTCTGCACCCTGATTGAAGGCGTACACACCTGGTTGTGTCGCTGCAGGTGCGTGACGCACCCGGGCAGCGCAAACTTGTGACTTTCAGGCAGCATGAGGTGCGGCAGCTCACGGACGAGGAGACGTTCCCACAGCTAGCTGCGGCGGCACGAGCCGGGGGCCAAGGCGCTGCGGCACGAACAGCTGCTGAAGAGGGCACCGTCACGCCGGCAAGCGCGCACCAAACCCCCACCCTGCAGGCCGCACCACAAAGCACCACAGAGGCTGAGCGCCTGAATGGCATGGTTGCAGCGCATGGGCAGACAGCACTTGTGCAGGTGATGTCAGAGCACCTGGGATGTGAGGCAGAGTTGCCGCCAGCTGCAGCAGTGCCTCCCGCGCCTTCACCATCGGCGCCTGCACTGAGGCCACAGCTACCACAGCCTCAACAGCAGCCACTTCAAGGACCAGTTGCGCTAGCTGCTCAGCCCACATGGACAGAAGAGGAGATGCGGGAGGCTCAGGCGCTGTGTGCTCGGCTGCGTGCGGAGTGTGATGTGCTGAGGGGGGCGCCAAAGTCTACCAAGGACGACCCCAAGTTCATGGAGACATACTTCAAGCAAGTCCAATTCCTTGCTGTTTGCGTTCTGGAGCAGTGCGGCGCTGTAGCATGCCAGCCTGATGAGACATCGACCCTGTCGCACATGTCTCGAGAATGCTGTGGACACTCTTACTCACTGGCAAGGCCGGCCTTGACAAGGGAAGCCGCGACCGCCCTGGCTTGCTACCTCATCCATAATGTGCAGGTCGTCTCGGTTGCACTTCATTGGTACCTGGAAGGTGCGCATTGAGGCCCTGATGGCCGAGATGGAGGGCACAGGGCCCCAGCCCCTGCCGGTGCAGGCTGCACGACAGCCAGGTGGGCCCCCTGCAACCCTGCAATCAAGCTTGTTGTCATTTCCGGCCTCGCCGTCCAGCAGTACGATCCAGTCACTATGCGCTTGCTGCTGCTGACCCTGTCATCCATGAGTACCTCCAGTGGGCCTGGATCGGGCAGCAGTTGTTCCGCTGTGCAGTGACAGTCGGGATGCTTGTTCAAGCGTGCACTGCATACTCTGTGGTCGCAGGCATCCAGAGACAGTTGCTCGGCCAAGGCCCCCACCAGGCTGCAGCCACGCCCGGTGCGTCGCACGCCCCCACCGAGCGCGTCATCGTGCACATAGACCTGGACTGCTTCTTTGCGTCAGCATCTATCGTGGGCCACCCCATCTTGAAGGGCAAGCCCCTGGCTGTCGCCCACTCCAACAGCAGCACAGGAACTGGCGAGGTGTGTGCACGGCGTGTGCCATCTTGGTGTACCATGCACGATTTGGTCAGGCACACTTGCTGTATGGTGCTGTACAGTGCTGCACCTACGCCTTTTGGATGAGTTGACTTTGCAGACGCTGGTTGCATGGCTCTTGGCTTTTGGCCACTGAGTAAGTATAGTTTTTATGGCCAAGGCTGCTCAAATATCTGTGCTTTCCTCAGGTGTCTACTGCTAACTACGAGGCGCGCAAGTATGGCCTACGTTCAGGCATGTCCATCTCAGAGGCCAAGAGCTTGTGCCCTCACGTGAGTGGTGCTGGGCCACGTTATTATCAGTGATGTTGGGCCGAGGCCAGTTGGCACAACGTCTTATGCGCAAGAGCTGTGCTGCTTTGCCAGCGCGCCCATTGTGCTGTTCAACAGCCTGTTTGTTACTGAAGATTGCTGGGATAGCCAATGGCCGGTGAACCAAGCACTTACAGCACATAAGGGATGGGGGGTTTGCATATTATTGCCAGAGCAGCCATCCAGGTGCACCCTTGCACTCATGTGCCTGCAGGTGCTTGTTGTGCCTTACAACTTTGAGAAATACCAGAGCATCTCAGAAAAGGTGGGAACCATGCTAGATGGAGGTGCTGCCATCGCAGATACAAGCGTGCACTGCCTGCTTTCACTGCTTGCACATGTCAATTGATCTGGAACATGGAGCGCTGGGCGCTTCACAAACACAGCCCTCTGCTGACCTGTTACGTGCACATGGTTCATCTGCACTAGTTCTGCGCCTGCCTGCTGATGTATTGCAGGTGTACCGCATCCTCATGCAGTACACTTCTTGCGTACAGCCACTTTCCTGTGACGAGGCCTACCTGGATATCACAGGCCTTGGGGACCCAGAGCAGATGACTGCCGAGATCCGTGCTCAGATCGAGGCAGCAACGGAGTGCACGGCATCAGCAGGCATCGCCCCAAACGTGCTGGTGGCACGGCTTGCAACGGCCAAATGCAAGCCAAATGGTCAGCTGCGTGTGCGCAGCAACCAGGTGCGCACATCGGCAAAGGCTCTGCATTTGTCTGCCAGATTTCTGAAGCAGTAACCACCACGTTCACCTCGAGTGCTGGACAGCCCCAAGATGCAGGCTGATGCTACTTCGCCATGCTGCGTGCAGCGGCACCTGTGCTCATGCCAATGCTTCACGTCCAGCTTTTGACTGTTTCAATCTGCTCTCCCCAGGTGATGGACTTTCTGGCTGACCTACCTGTAGATGAGCTGCCTGGAGTGGGGTGGGCAGTAAGTCAGAAGCTGCAGGGCCTGGCCATCACTACGGTGCGCATGAACAGTAGTTACTGATGCAAATCCTGCTGCTTGAGGCTCCTTCATGCTCCTTCCGGCTATCGTCCCCTGGTGATCTGCTTGCCCATAGAGCTTGCATGTGATGGTGGATCTTGTTGCAACATGCCCTGGCCTCTTGCTGCTGAGCATGTGCTCACATGCAACCCTCCACGCCCTCACCACATGTACCCTAAGCCTTGCTGTGCATGTGGCGCAACACGCACGGCATAAAATTTACAACCAAATCACTATGTTTTCACCACATCTGGCCCCCACAGGTGCGCCAGCTGCGCGCATCATCCAAGGAGCAGCTGCAGCGCGTGCTGGGCACCAAGACAGGTGCAGCGCTGTGGAGCTATGCACATGGACGGGATGCTCGGCCTGTGGAACCGCCAAAGGCGCGCAAGAGCGTGGGCGCCGAAGTCAACTACGGCATACGCTTCACAGGTGCGTCTAGTTTTGTGCGTGGAGTGTGATGCTTGGGGTTGTGTGACCATTAACACAATGAACAGCTGCAGCACACATGTGGCATGTACTTGCCTGATGAGGAGCATGCCTGGGCGAGTGCAGCACCCACGATGCCTTCTGTTTTGGTTGCTGTATGGATGGGGTTGTGATCCTGCTTGCAGGTCCAGAGGATGCAGACAAGTTCCTGGCAGATCTGGCCGCTGAGGTGGTGGTGCGCATGGGGGCAGCAGGTGAGCCTCGCCCTGTGCTCCATGCCGGGCCAGTGTCCCAGGAGGAAGCCCGACCATCCTGCCTTCGTGCCTTGCCTGGACCACCAGGGCCACGATATTACGTCCATCAGCATTCGTGCCTTTTGGGGCTGTATGTGGATAACTGCATATGCTTGCCATGTGCTTGCCTGCCCAGGTGTCAAGGCCAAAGCAATCACTCTCAAGGTGAAGCGCAAGCAGGAGGGAGCACCAGCGCCCTGGAAGCACCTGGGGCATGGCCCCTGTGACAATCTCAGCCGCTCGGTCACACTTGGCCATTTCACCAATAGTGTGACAGATGTGCTGCGGGAGTGCCGGCTGCTTTTGGCGGGCATGAAGATTCCACCCGAGGACATCCGTGGCCTGGGCATCACGGTGTGCTGCCTTTGCCCCAGCTTGAACTGTCCCTAGCTGTCAATGAAGCAATTGTCGAAGGCTGGCGCCTGACAACTGACAATTCTTCTCCTGATCTGATCTTGTGTATAGGGTGCCGGGGTGAATTGTGACACCCAGTAGCTTTAAAAGCTTGCCAAAGGTCA
>QAXD01000046.1:71867-95315 GCA_004335575.1 Haematococcus sp. NG2
GAATTTAAATTGTCACATTTGACCCCGGTTCACAATTCACCCCGCCCCCTCATATTGTGGAACACGTCAAGTGCTGCACGCCACAGCCACGCTGCACGCAAAAATGGCTGCAGCCACCTCCATTCAACCAACCACCACGCCCATTCACCGTGCCTTACATGATCTGATGTCTTGGCTGCCCAGGTCGCTAAGCTCGACACCGACATCACCGCGCAGTCTGCCCGCCCCTCAGCACCCGCCCCAGCCAAGCTGCAGGCCCCTGCACCTTCCACCTTTGAGCCCCGTCGCTACCTGGGGCCTTGGGCCTCACTGGATGAGATCACACCAGACGAGGCTGCCGCTGGGGCAGGTCTGCGCAGCCCTCTCAGCTCAGCAGCAGTGCATGCACGTGGCCGCAGCCCGCTGGCCAAGCCACCGTCTGTGGCGCCTGCTGTGGAGGCAGCTGCAGCAGGGCGCAGCACTGCAGGTACCGGCTTGCTTTGTCATGATGCGCAGGAGGCTGCTCAAAACAAAGCACCCGCTGCAATGCACCATGCAGAGCCAAAAGCATCGGGACCACCAGCATCGTTTGCAGCTGCTGTGGCTGATCAGCCAGCAGCATCTCCCAGCTTGCATGCAAGGCCATACAGAGCAGGCCAACCCAGCATTGTGGAAGCCCTGCACAGGCCCAAGGGACCAGCCCAGCCTGCACCTGCCCTGCATACATCTGACAGTGAGCAAGCAGGAGGCTCCCCCAGTAGGGCACTCCAGCGGCGGCTGTTTGCAGACCCTGCTAACGCTGGTGCGCAGCTTCAAGCAGCAGGGGAAGCAGGGTCCACAGCAGTACCTCACGCGCAGCCACGTGCCTTTGAGCAGCAGCTTCCTGTCCAAACAGGTCATGCATCGGGGGTGGAAAGTGAACGGGATCGGTTGGAAGGTGGGAGGCGCAGTGCTGTCCAGGCGGTGCTGCCTCCTGCCAGCCAGCTGGACCCGGAGGTGCTGAACGCGCTGCCCCCTGAGCTGCGCAGCGAGATTGAAGCTGCATACCGTGAGTGATCTGCACGGTCGTGTGCCCCTGTGGCCGGAAAGCGCAGCAGCAGCAAATGATACAAGCTCTATTCACGCATGTGGGTCATTTGTGATGCTACATTGTGATGCTGTGCTACATCGCACTGATGTGGTGTTGCTGTCCGCCCTGCAGGTGTGCAGTCGGTCCGCGCACCGGCATCCAAGCCTCTGCACGCGCCTGCCGCGCGTGGCAAGAAGCGCGGCAAAGGGCTGCAGCAAGTGCGGCTGGACCAGCCTGTAAGCAAGCGGCCAAGGGCAGGAAGTAGGGCTGGAGGTGTACCGAGTGGGGAGGTGCACGGGCCAGTGCCCAGCATGTCAACGGTCTCTCATGGGTCCTCCCTGATGGACGACCAACTGCACATCACAGCGTCACAAATTGACCCAGGGGTGCGTGCTTTTGCAGTGCGTGCTGGGGAAGGCTGGCTGTGGCTTCGCTGTCCTCTCCCCTTATGTATACTGCCAGCGTGAGATGCATGGTGCTTGTCTAGTGCTGCAGCTGTGGATGTGACAGTGCTTCCCCAGCTAGATCACCCAAAGAAGCCTGCGCTGAACTGGCACCTGAAGGCCACTGCTACCACGCCACTCAAGTTTCCATCCCCACGTGCATCGCCCTGCATGGCCCTGCAGGTGCTGAATGAACTGCCCGAGGATGTGCGGCGTGAGGTGATGCAAGCTGTCAGGGGGCCTCATGCGGCGCCACACCCTGCTGTGCGCCCTGCCCACAGTGCTCAGCCACGCCACCGTGGCACTGCAGTGCTGCCACAGCCTGCAGGTGCTCGCATGGGCGCCAGCTTGGGGCCATCAGGGGGTGGCGGCTCACGCACTCCCGCTGGTGGGCGCCACCAGAACCAGCAGCAAGCCTCTGACGCCATCGATCACTGGGATGAACAACAGGCGCGGCATGGGGGTCTGGATATGGTGACCGCAGCACGGCGGTCACTCTTTGAGCAGGAGGGCTGGCAGGAGGTCTGCGCCAGCCTCCGCAGCACTGTGGCAGCTCTGGCGCCCCAGCTGGTTGTGGCTGGCACAGGCCCAACTGCAGGTACAGGTGTGGACGGCAGCACAGACACAGACACAGGTGCAGGCGCCGCCCCACAACCAGGTCCAGGCTCGGGTGCAGGAGGTCGGCCACAAGTGCGGCGGCCCGCCCTTGCCCAGCAGCACCTGGCTGTTGCGTGCGAGCTGTTTGTTCAGTGGGCGCTAGGGCAGGAGGCATGTGCAGAGGAGCTCAGCAAGGCGCTTGCAACCCTAGATGCACTGTCAACAAAGTACCCCGCTGCTGCTCAGGCCGTGCACCAAGTCATAGATGTGCTGCAGAAGCACGCACAGCATTTGTATGGTACGAAGCTTGCATTTGTGCGGCTCATCTGAGTATGTTCAGGATACTGTGGCTCATAGCACCATTGGTCAGATGGCTCAGATCTCATCTTACACTTTGTCATCAGAAGCTGCACCACTCGCAGCAATGTAGTGCAGTCACACGGGGCCATTGTCCCAGCAATATCTGACACCAACAGCAACATAACATTGTTGCAAACATGAAGGTTGTGATCTAAACGTACGCATCGGTTGAATGCCACCCATGGACAGCATCAGAGCACTGTGCTAATCCATCATGCTACTCCGAACGCTGGTGTGAGAACCATTCTTCATTTTTGCCCCTTGAAAGGCTCCAAACTCAGATGGCATTACCCAGCTGCGAACAGAGACAAGCTGCTGCATGCGACACGCTTGCTTTGGCTTCCTGCACCAACAGCGCAGCGCTGCCCTCGCCCATAAGACACGACACAGCAGCCGACAACAGGCTGCACAAAATGCTCAACTGAGACACAAAACAGATCCACTCACGTGTATGTGCACACACAGCTGCTGCCCAAAACCGTGCCAGAGGGACTTACTGCCCTCATAGCCCAAGCAAATTCAGCCCAACCAGCACACCACTCCCTCCCCCTGAGCCGAAGACAACACCCGGCCTGATGTGCTTTGAGTGCCAACAGCACTGCAGCCTCGTGGGCATTGTGCATAAGCGTGCAGCACCTTTAAAGCACCGGTCGATGGCTTATGCCTTAGCTGATGCCTTAGCGGCGGCCTTCGCCTCATATTCCTGCAGAGCATATGAGGCAAGAGGGAAGCAGCACGCTGTAGTCAGGCGCAAGGATCGCCTTGGCAGGGTGATGCACATGCTCACAACTTCATGTCGAGACAAGAAGCATCCATGCACGGGTGCAAGGCGGCTCAAGAAGGCATGTGTGCCCATGCCGCTGGAGCATACTGAAATCATTTTTGTCAACTGTGGTTGCTGCACGTGAGCATGTCCAACACATGTCAAACAATCTGCAGCCCACCTGCAGGATTGCGATCAGCTCCGGCTTGCGAGCCAGCTCAATGGGGCGTTTCCCCTGCAGGTTGGTGACGTTGACATTGGCACCTGCCTGCAGAATCTCCTGCACCTGTGGCCCATCATACACAACATATGTTCAGTGCACCCTGCTTGCCAGAATGGAAAGCTGCATAGGTGTTGTGCAGGCCATAAGGCTGAGGGGTCAGAGCCCTTGCTGCTGGCCAACTGGTTGCATGCCATCGCAGCCCATGCTGCAGAAGGCACATGACACACACCATATGTACATGAGCATAGGGTTGACGGTGCGCTGTCACATGCTGTTACGTGTTGGGTGCACATTGCTAGAAGCATGAATGCATGCAAGCATGCTCCTGCATAGATCATGGGGATCCATGGCATAGCAGATGCCTGCGGTAATTGTTTTTAACTTGCGGTGTCAAGCGTGAGCCTTGCATGAACAGGTGCCATGTACATGTGGAGATTGACCTAGGGCATCCCCATCTATGGTTCCCCCTTACCTTCGGTGTGTCGTTCTCGATGCACGCCAGCAGCAGGATGCAGTCGATGGGGTGGCCCACGTGCTTCAGCAGCGCCTCCATGCTGTCATACGTGCCCTCAACAGCGAGGAACCCCATGTAGTTAAAGTACGCCTCCAGGTCATCGTAAGAGAAATCATCGCGGCCCTGGCTGCCCACGATACCGGCGTCCTCGGCGCTCTTGCCGTTCTTGCCAAACTTGAAGAATCGGACCTCAACGCGACGCTGCTGCACGGATTGTTGTGCAGGGGCAACTCGGGAGGGCACAAATGGGCGGGCAGGTGAAGCCCGCACTGTCTTGGTGCCCAGGCGCTGCATGGATCCAACCACACGGAGGGCCATTTGCGTAGATCCTGGGTGATAGGTCGGAAATATTGATGGATCTACACCTAAGCACAAGCAACCTGACTGGCACTACTCGCCTAAGGTGTAATGATAAAACTGTGACGGTGATATGTTTATCATAAGCGCAGAACTCGCTGGATCGTGAAATACGTCAAATATGAGGCGCAAACATGCAACGTAGACCATTTAACAAAACATCGGGGTCATCTGGCCCACCTGGCGCAGATGCTCCAGGAGCAGCTGCGCCTGCAAAATACGCAGTGAAGCCAGGGAGCAATAGGAAGAAGGCTACAGCTTCAAGTCTGGTGCTGTTTGGCATCCTGGCCCTGGCATGTGTTGCCGTCATGTGGGTTGCAGCCAAGGTGCGATAACCACATGTGTGCCGACTGTGCACACCAATGCAGCTACACGACGTGCGCATCTGTGCATGCAAACTGCAAAAGGTGTGTGACACGGTCATGATGCGCTGTGCTGTCGTAGGTCCAGCTGTTTGGCATGCTGGGGAGCATTGATTGGAAAGATCTGGTGGACACGATTGCTGCCCCTTACAATCCCAAAAAGCACAGTGCCAACAGCAGACAGCAGCAGGATTCGTGGACATGTGCTCAAGATGAAGGGGAAAATGTGGCCCGCCTGCTCATGCACATGCGCAGCTACGCAGACGTGAGTGGTAATGCTGCAAGCCGCCTGCAGAGGCTGGCTGTGCTGTGAATGCTTGCATGGCAAATTTTCAAATTCATTTCATGCTCACGCAGAGCATTCAGCTTGTGCTGTTGCTGTTCTCAGCGGTTGCCTACGATTTTGTTGCTGCAGGTGTCCAATGTGGAGCTTGGGTACTTCAAAGGTGTGCGTGGGCTCAAGGCTTCACGTTCCATACCCAAAGGCCACCCAGTACTCTCCATCCCCTTCAATGCCACCCTCTCCATTGCAACCACATCGATGTCGTCAGCCACCGTCACGCTAACTGCAAAGTGGAAGGCGATTGAAGATGCGGACATGCATCTAGACACCCTGGCTTTGCTGTATGAGGCCTGGGTGAGGGGGCCAGCGTCCTCTTGGGCGCCCTACATCTGCACAATCCCCAAGGCCTTTGACCTGCCATTCAATCAGTTCAGGTGCCATGCAATGAACTGAAGACACGTCAAGATAGGAAACCTTTTCTGTAGCTTTCCTTCTGCAGCTTGCGTGCCACCTGTCAACTACAGTACAGTAGTTGCAGGCACAACAGGCAGGTGATGTACAGCGCTGTTTCATGCCAGATGCTACTCCATCTCTGATGTTGCACATCTCACGCTGCACATGCCAACCACTGCTGTGCGCACGCAGCGATAAGTGGAGCAATGACATATTGATGTCACTACCGGATCTTAGCCGGTTGTTGGCAAAGCGTGCAGCTCAAGTGAAGCAGTATGAGTCGTTGGTCATTGAGGTCATGTCTCAACTGCCAGGTGTGTTCATGCGCAGTTGATGTCGTGAACGGGCCACTGCAGGCCGCCTTCGCTGCCCACCTTATGCCATCACTGCTCACTTCGTGTTGAAGCATGTTGCTGGCTTGCAGTTGCACAAGAGCTGATCTGGCGCGAAAGGAAGCGTGGCTACAAAGGGTTCCACAAAGTGCATGACTGTACGTGAACGCTGGTGTCCTGTTCTGCTGCGCTGTGGTGCACATTGCCGCCATATCACTGCATGCATATTATACTGCCCATGCTGCATGAAAAAGCTGTATGCCTGTCTACTGTCAACTTGATTTGTGCCTCATCATCTACTGCGCCACTGCTGTCTACTGCCAGCTCAGGGGCGTACATGGCCGCCAAAACGCGCACTGTCACCTTGGACCTGGAGGAGGTGGCGTCCAACAACGAACAGGTCGGTTGAGGCGACTCGTGCAGCGTCTTCCGATGCGTTTTAAGGTATTGGGTATGTCGAGGCCAGTTGGGATATGACTGCTGGTGCAGTTGGTGTTCTTGACCAGGGCATTCACTGCCTCTTGTCATGTCAATCACTGCCTCTTGTCATCTTGTTTACCACCAGGTGCCGCTGGCACCAGGGCTGAAGCCATGGCTCCAGGAAATCGGTGTGCTAGTGCCAGTGCTGGACCTGGCCAACCACGCTGGAAGCAAGACGGCAACCACCGTGCTGGCTGTTGACTTTTCAGAACGTGCAAATGCACTCGTGAAAGGCAGCAAGCCAGTGTTCCGCTTGGTGGCGGCTAGGGACATTGCAGAAGGCGAGCAGGTGCGGCTTGATGATTGATGGTTGGGAGTGGAGAGGGGAGGTGATCTATTGCACAAAAAACAACGCAACATCTGGCTCTACCCTTGGTTCATCACCCTGTCATTTGCATCACCCCCAGATGGCACACTGTCACATCCCAGCAGCTGGTCTTGCAGAGCATTGAGTTGTGGAAGTAGGCTCCTTGCACTTGTACCTGAACAATAACGCGAATGTTTTGCAATTTCAGGTTACCTTCTCATACCTTCCGGATGACGATGAACAGCCCAACTGCAACATGCGGTGGCTGGTGGAGTACGGTGGGTGGGCCTGACAATCCACGTCATCTCCAGGGGCAGGCCAGCATGCTGCAGGCAGCCTGTTTCTTGAATGCTATGCCTACCGTGCGTGGCCCAGCTGCTGAGGGCTGCACCGCCCAGCTGCACAAGCGGTTGCATGGGCTTTTTGACCACAGTAGTATGTGATCACTTCAACAGAAAGGGAGGTAGTCATCGCATCATGTCACCTGACCTGCGCTGCGCAGGCTTCATCATCCCAGACGGCCAGCCAGGCCGCGACTGCTACACATTCAATGCAACAGCACAGGACCTGGCACGTGTGCTGCAGAGCTCTGGGGCAACAGTCAGCACTGCACTGGCCAGCCAGGGCATGCCACCTGCGTGGGGTGTGAACCTCGTGCGCGGGTCTCAAGAGGCTGTGCAGCAGCTCACAGGCTGGGTGTCGGCTGCAGGCATGGAGGGGAGCGCACACGACGCGACCTGCTTGTTGCTTGAGCTGCATGCTGGGAAGCTCAGGCAGCAGCTGCAGGCAAGCGAGGCCAGTCAAAACACGGAGGGTGCTGGGCTGTCACTCTACTTAAGAGGTGCCCTTTTGGAGGTGCTCAGGGGTGCAGAGCGTGCACTGTCAGATGCAAGGAGCCAACTGGGCTGTTAGCGGGTCTGTGTACCCTGGGGGCGGGTCTGCTGATGGCATCCATCCGCATGGAAACTCCACCACTGCTCAGGCTGTACACTCGACCCATGGTCTGCATGCTGAAAGCTTGCAAGAGGGCAAGTGCAAAGGGAACACCGGGATCCAGCAGGGTCTTGTCACCGATGTGTAACCGAGCGTGTGCAGGGCCAGCATTGTCCAGAAGAGCTTGCTTAGGGCGCAAAAGCTGTCAGCTGCTGCCTTGCGTGGTGATTTAGTGCTAGAACCAGTTTGCAGAATCAGCACGGAAGAGAACCCAGGTAGAGGCAACACGTGCAGCTGATTCAAAATGCTGCGCCGTGGCGCTCTGCGCCTGCAGCAGCTTGTGAAGCTTGAGGAGGGTTTGCTGGTAGAAAGGCTCTCTTCGTCCAACTCGGCTCATGTGGGCCCACAGAGTGCAGCAGAATTACTTCAGACGTACGGGAAATTCATCGCCCGACGCATGGGTACTTCCGCCCAGCCCACTGGACTAGGTCTTCTACCTTTGCGACCGGATCTGTTCAGCCGGGTGCAACGCCAGGTTTGTTGTTATTAGTGGGTCAAGAGGGACGCTGTTTGCTTGATGCATCAGCTCCAGGCCCAGGACCGAACCACGTCATGCACTGGACGTGGTCTTGCAGGGTGATGGCTTGCTGACAAGGTTTTACAGGCGTTTGTTCAGCACGAGCAACAAGCCCCGAGGTGGGTGGCACCTGTATGCTGTGTGGTGCATGGCGCATGGCATGCACATCATGGGTGCATCACCACACGCATCACCACAGCCTGGCCGGGGATTACACCTGTCCAGCAGTCTGTGTGCCAGCAGCACTAGCCCAGGCCTGGATCAAGCACCTGTGGTGGCCCAGCACAGCGCTGATGATCGTCGTGTGCAGCAGTTGTGCGCACTGATGAGGTGCATGTGTCTTTGATGTGTGCAACGCTCCATGTACTGTGCGTCTCATGGGGCACCATGCACATGCATTGCCAGGCTTTGAGAACTTCACCCCCCGCGCTCTGAAGGGCGGGTCAGCACCCAAGGTGGATCCCAAGAAGGTTGCAGAGCAGACGGGCGGCAGCTCGGGCAACAACAGCGGCAACAATGGTAAGGCACAGCAGCTGTGGCGGTGGGGCACAGCTGCACGCAGTTTGGGCAGCAGAATCTTGCTTTACACATGCAGCTGGCCATGCAGCTGCCCGCACAGGAGCAGTGTCAGGCAGTTATGTGCACTGGTGCAAGCTGCATCACCTGTCAACGCCCACGGCCTTATCCTAGGGTGATGACATCTCACTCGGTCAATGCCATCATGTCTGCAGAGGGTGGCCCACAGTTCCAGGTGTCCTTGTCCCTGAACTGGCTGCTGCTGGGTGTGGCGTTGTACTACCTATGGTCAGTCAACAGCCAGGACGGCAGCTCGGGTGCGGGGCCCCGCCATGAGATCTCCTTCCAGGAGTTCAGGTCCAAGCTGCTTGCCAAGGTGAGAGAGAGAGTGTGTGTGTGTGTGTGTGTAGTGGTGGGGGCAGCTTGCAAGCGTGTTGTGGGTGGCAGTTGCAGCACACTTGGCACTTTGGGTAGGGCAGTGGGCTGGGCCCTCAAGATGTTGGGCCTATGCAACCGCTCGCGTCCAAGCAGTTGTGCGCGGCTGACTGCACCAGCACGCACGCAAGGGCGTGGGGTGCGGGGTGCTAGAGAGGTTTGTTGTTGTGGTGGTGGTGGTGGTGGTGGTGGTGGTGGTGGTGGTGGTGGTGGTGGTGGTGGCGGTGGTGGGCGGGAAAACGTCGGGCAGCGGCAGGTAGGGGCAGTCCATGCGGTAGTTCTGCATGTTCTGGACGTGGTGATGTGCCTGCACTTGCAGGGCATGGTGACACGGCTGGAGGTGGTGAACAACTCGCTCGTCCGCGTGTACGTGCGCTCGGATGCCGCACTCGATGGTGTGGGCCCTGCACAGGGCGTGTACAAGTGGGTGCACTTGCCACAGTGTGACACCAGCTCACAGCTGCGCGCTCTAACTGATGACCCACATCTGTCAGTTCCCCAGCTGTACCACCGCCTGTGGCTGGTTTGCCTTGCCTTGTGCGCTGATGTGAGGCTGCTTGGAGCAGCACTGCACGCCCTGTTCTGCGCTTGTCTTGACGTGTCCGGCCCCAGTGGTTTCGCACCTGTTTCTGATGCAGCCACCAGCGCGCCATAACCTCGTTTGCTGCTGTACTGCCTGTATGCTCTCCTTTCGTTGTCCTGCTCGTGACACTGCGCATTCCTGTGCCACTTGTGTAACTTCACAGGTACTACTTCCAGATGGGCAGTGTGGACGCGTTTGAGAGGAAGCTGGATGAGGCGCAGCATGAGCTGGGCCTTGACCCGGACCACTTTGTGCCGGTCAAGTGAGTGGGGCCTGAGTGGGGCGCAGCAGGTCTGCGCAGCATTCAGCTCTCAGGCAGCGATGGGCCCTTTGTGCGCAAGTTGTGCTGTGCTGCAGCTCTCTGCACCTGAGGTTGTTTGCACCCTCCTCAGGCAAGCCTGCCCTTTGATGTGCTGCTGGCTGCTCTAGCAATGCAGAGGGAAAGGGATGGCACATGATGCAGCCTCGGAGGAAGGAATGTGGCAGTGATCGCTTTGTGCAGTGCTGCTGTGAACCAGCAGCCTGGTGCCGGGCAACTGATGTGTGCTTGAATCCAACTGCACCTTTTTGATCCACACATCACAGGTATGTGCGCGAGATCAGTCTGGTGAGCACATTGCTGGAGGTGCTGCCCACACTGCTGCTGCTGGGGGCAACGTACTGGTGCGTGATGGGCCCCTGATGCTGGCATGCCTCTGGGAACTGTTGCACAATGCTCAGGTTCTGTCAGCTGTCAACAGCAGTTGTTTTTTGCCAACCAGCACAAGCCAACTCGCACAGCTCATGTATTATGCGCAGTACCATGTGCAAAGCAACCGTGCCTCTACCCATGCACACATGTGATATAGCGCAGCAGTCACCGTGCCCCGGTGCCCCTCCTGGTGCTCCACAGGCTCATAAGCCGGCAGATGCGCAACATGACGGGCGGCTTCCCCGGTCTCAGCCGGCCTGGGAAGAACGGGCAGAAGGGCAGCCAGGGCGGCTTCTTTGGCATGGTGCGCGCCAACACATCCACGCTGGACAAGAAGGCAGACAAGATCACGTTTAAGGTGGGCACACTTTGCAGGGTCATGCCATGCTTGTGACGCTCGCAGCATGTTGATCACCAAGTGAGCACTTGCACGACAGGCCACATGTGACGCCATCTGAAACCAATACTGCAACAATGACAGTATGCGCTGCACGCACCTGTGGCGAAATTGTACTGCATCCACAGGACGTGGCGGGCTGTGATGAGGCCAAGGCAGAGATCATGGAGTTTGTGGACTTCTTGAAAAAGCCCGACAAATACCGCGATCTGGGCGCAAAGATCCCCAAGGGTGGGTGGGCAGTAGCAGTGGCACTAAGCAGTGGCATTAGCTTCAGGTAGAGCAGTGGCATTTGCGGTAGGGCCCAGCCAAAACACCTGCTGTTGAGAGTTGCAGTTGGGCATCCTGCGCGTCACTTGCAGCTGGTCCTTTGATGGTGTGCAGCACTCACACAAGGGTATGCAACACCACGTACGTTCACACGCTACCACACCGCGTGCTGCAGGTGCTCTGCTGGTGGGCCCACCTGGCACTGGCAAGACGCTGCTGGCCAAGGCGACTGCGGGTGAGGCGGGCGTGCCCTTCCTCTCCATCTCAGGCTCCGACTTCATGGAGATGTTTGTGGGCGTGGGGCCTGCACGCGTGAGGTGAGAAGGGCCCTGCTGCTCTGCACTCACTGTAATCACTCAATGTAATCCGTCGTGTTGGTGGGTGGCCTTTGTCTGTGGCGCCAGCTCCTCCTTGCTTTTGCAAGCGACATGTGACAGCATGTCTGTTTTGAGTGCTGACGCTGCTGGCACTGCCACGCGTATGGGTGCAGGGACCTGTTTGCCCAGGCGCGCACTCAGTCCCCCTCCATGATCTTCATTGACGAGATTGACGCAATCGGCCGCGCACGTGGTGAGTGCGCTGTTGTGCATTTGTGGGAGTTGCTTTCCCACTCCACCTGCTGTGCAGTGCCATGCATTGCGTTTTTTGTTGTGTCCGCTCAGCGCCACTGCTTACGCTATGTGCCACACTACCACAACTCTTCAACCGTCACCCACATGTTTCACAATTCATGCCTTGGCGCTGCCTTGCTGTTTCAGGCCGTGGGGGTGCCATGGGTGGGCATGATGAGCGCGAGAACACCCTGAACCAGCTGCTGGTGGAGATGGACGGGTTCGCCACCACCAGCGGTGTTGTGGTGCGTACGTGTGGGTTACAGCAGCGCGTTTTGCGGCACTGCAAGCACAGTGAACATGGCATGACCACCTCTCACTGCATTTGGGTAGAGTGAACTATAGCCAAAGCAGAGGGCATCAAGCAGTTGAGGCATAGCGCATTAACAATGGCATCACACACAACACACCACAGGTGTTGGCAGGCACCAACCGGCCCGACATCCTAGACAAGGCGCTGTTGCGCCCCGGCCGCTTCGACCGCATGATCACAGTGGACACGCCGGACATCAAGGGCCGCGAGCAGATCTTCAGGTGTGGCGGTGTTGGTGGGCGCGGCAGTTCGTGGCTTATGATCCTAGCAGGCCTGCCAGAGCTGTGGGTCGGTTGCGTGATGGTTGCCCCACTTCTCCTTGCCCCATCTCACCTCGCCCTTGCCTTCTGGGTACCCTACCCGGTCCTGCTTTGCCCTTCTTTATTCTGTCGCCCATGATTTCTATTCCACAATTTCACAAGCCCAGCTGCAGATGTGGTAATGCAACTCAAAACGCGTGCACACACACCCACATGCAATACCCACGCGGCCCCAGGGTGCACCTGGGCAAGCTGAAGCTGGCGAAGGAGGTGGAGTTCTACAGCGAGCGCCTGGCTGCGCTGACCCCAGGCATGAGCGGTGCCGACATTGCCAACGTGTGCAATGAGGCTGCACTTGTGGCGGCACGCCATGACAAGGTGCGCATGGCATGCGTGTTACGGCCCAAGCCGGCGTTGATCTCATGCTGTCAAGTGTGTGAGTGGTGAACAATTCACAATTTTCACTTGTTTGTGGGCACTGAGTCCTTGGCCCTGGCTTCTGTCCATGTTCTTGGCTGTGCACCACAGGAATCCGTGGACCTGCCCGACTTTGAGCAAGCCATCGACCGTGTGATTGGCGGTCTGGAGAAGAAGAACAAGGTCAGGCAGCTGCTGAGGCACCAAGAACCTGCCATGGCACATCTACGTTGCATTAGCGGCATGTCGTATAATTGTATCGCTCTGATCTGACACAAAACAACTGTCACACACCATCCTACATCACCTATTGGTCACATATGGGCATATCATGACGTGGCCAACCCGGCAAGTGCAGCACAATACAGCGACAGCCCAAACACGCAAGCAGCCATGCCAACGAAGCACAAAACAAAACCACCAATTATCAACCCACGCTACAGGTGATCAGCCAGGAGGAGCGGCGCACGGTAGCATTCCATGAGAGTGGCCATGCGGTCGTGTCCTGGTTTCTGCAGTACGCGGAGCCACTGCTCAAGGTGTGGCATGGGTGACTGGCAGCAGTACACTGGCAGTACACATGTGGCAGTTGTACATTATATGGGCCATATGGCACATCTGCAGCGTTGGCAGCTGCAGCTGAGCCAGTGAGAATGCTGCCACATGTGTGCTGCAGCACTGCAGCATGCACCGTGTATCTGCGCATGTGCCTCACACTGTGCAGCGTGTCAGCATTGGCTCCGTGCTGGCTCGCACTGTGTTGTGCATACGAGTATGTCCTGCATGCCGATATGCATGGGCTGCCTCTCGCAACACTCGCACCAACACACACATACACACGCATGTATGTGCACACACAGGTGTCCATCGTGCCACGTGGCTCCAGTGTGCTGGGGTTCGCGCAGTACCTGCCCAATGAGAACCTGCTGCTGACAAAGGAGCAGCTGCTGGACCGCATCTGTGCCATCTTGGGCGGCCGCGCAGCGGAGCAGGTGCGTGACGCACGTGGGCTGAGTGGTGGGCTCAGCTTGACTGGGCTGCACCCTGCGCTGGGTGCTGTCAGGGTGTGGAGGAGCTCGTGCTGTGCTTGACGGCATACTGGCTTGGTGGTGACATGTGCTGTGACGCCTTGACCTCCTGTGGCTTGGGGAATCATCCAGTGCACCATCTTTCAGGACAGCATGCTCTCCTCGTGATGCTCCTCCTGCCTGCCGGATGCCACTGGCTCAACGTGATATCATTGTGGTCTCAGGTGCTGCTGGGGAAGATCTCCACGGGTGCAGTCAATGACCTGGAGCGAGTGACGCAGATGGCGTACGCGCAGGTGGCGGTGTATGGTGAGTGGAGCTGCATTGTGCTTCACTACCCAACTCGCGAGCTCTAGGGCGCGTGCATTCGAGTGGGGATGTCGATCACCGTACCAAGCTTACCTGATGGCCCTGTTCAGCTGCGCCCTGCAGCTGCTGCTGCTTCTTTCCTTGAACACATATGCATTCTCGTGTGCATCAGTGTAGATGCATGACTTTCTGCGCTGCCAGCACCACGTATTGTATGTGCTCTCACAGTCTCATACATCAAGAGTACTGTGCACTCACCCCTCATCTCAGCACAGAATGCACGCCCCTGCCTGCCACCCTCTCGCCCCCCATCAGGCATGAACGAGAAGATCGGGCTGCTGTCGTACCGCATGGACCGTGAGGCATTTGACAAGCCCTACTCCAACGAGACAGCGCACATGATCGACAGCGAGGTGCGCGCGTTTGTGGATGACGCATACAAGCGCACGCTGGCGCTGGTGGAGGAGAAGCGGGACCTCATCACCGCCATGAGCCTCGAGCTGCTGAAGAAGGAGGTGGGGTGTTTTTTTCCTTTTTGGTGGTGGTGGGCACAGATGGCACGTGCATGTGCGCGCGCATGTCATGCACCTGCGCGCACGCATGCTGTGTGTTGTGCGCATGCTGTGTGTTTTGCGCGTGCTGTGGGTTGTGGGCTGCATTAAAATGCCATGCATGGCGATCGTGCATGGCGATCCAGTGGCCCGCACCTGCTACCCCAGCACCACCTGCACCTCCTGCACCTGGCCCTCTCACCTTCCCCGCGTACGCTTGGTGCTGTTGTTGCAACCCCTGGCAGGTGCTGTCACTGGACGACGTGGAGCGCATCCTGGGCAAGCGCCCCTTCGTGTCCGCGGAGCTGCGCAACATTGACCGCCTGCGCCACGGCTTCAAGGGCGAGCCGCAGCCCGCGGCGGAGGGAAGCAGCAGCGACGGCGGCCGTGTTGTGGATGTCCCCTCCACCCCCTCATCGCCCACCTCCTCAGGGGGAGAGGGTGGCAAGGAGGCCCAGCCAGCTGCAGCATCTGAGGCAGGCGCTGAGCCAACGAGCCCCCGGACCCCAGACGTGGGCCAAGATTCAGAGGGTGGGGACAGTGGCAAGAAGGGTGGAGAGGGCAAGGGGCCCAAGGGGGGCAAGGGCGGGCCAAAGGGCGGGTTGAGGGTCAAGCCGGGCAGCATCGTGGCGACGTGAGTACGTTGTGGACGCAGCAGCTGTGCTCAAGCTTGGATTCCTGCATGCCCAAGCTCATGTGATCTGCTGTAACAGTGTGGAAGCTTGGGGGTCAGGGACGTCTGAAAGCGCAAAATTCCTGAACAACAAACCAATTGTGGACATCGATTTTCTTCATGAACAAGCACGTTCTTGTCTTGTCTGTTATTGTTGTGTGCCAATGCGATGAAGCAGCCAGGGAGCAGGTAGGCTAATGTGTTGGTTAGGTGCAAGGTGGTGGGCTCAGGTGGTTTGTGAGATCAGAGGTGAGCTGTGGGTGCGCTTTGGGTGCTGCAAACAGCCGCAGGATGATACAGCTTGCTGCCGTGGTATCTGAACTGCATGCCGGGATGGGCTGTATTGGGGCCCTGCTTCTGCACGTTCCCAGGCAGCCAGGCAGGATGTGCAAACAGTATATGTCGCAGGGGATACTTCTAAGCTGCATTGTTGCCTGTGACAACCTGTCACTCCCAGTGTCATGCTCAGGTGAATCATCACTGTCATCTGACAGTGCAGCTGCCCCTGCACATCATGCTGCACTGTTGTAATGTTCGCCGTGCTGCGTTCAGCGCACACGGTAGGGAATACACAAGCCAATTACAGCAGCTGGGGCGCCCTGTAAACATTTGGTGCAGGGATAGGAGCCAGGCGTCATACACCACCCTCGCGGGGGCGCTTGCACCTGTCCGTGTCTCACAATCTTCTCAATTGTCCTGCAAGGCCCTGCTCCCGCACTTCCAGCAGTACCTTGCCTCTCTTGGTCGCAGTCTCGGCAAAAAAACCAAGCACCTCTTTTTCCGGTGGCCTTGACCGACCACAAGACCACCTCTGGAACTGGGCAATGGTGGGCATGAGCTGCCCCACACCAGCCCCTCACGCAACATCCCTACTCTCACAAGGAATGTACAAAACCGCCTGCACATGGGACCTACCAGGGGCTTCAGTCAGCAGCTGGTGGCACAGCCTCTGTATTCCGTCAGCCCCAAATTGTGCACCCACTGTGCGGCACTGCCTCACATGCGCAGCACATCCCACCTCGCCCACGCCATCCCCTTCAAGGCGTCCCATGGTGGGGGGGCTAGGCTGAGCTGGCACAGCTGCTCAGGCTGCATGGCCTGTTGGGGCATTTACGCCACGGTGAAAGACTCAATCAGGCCCTTGATGTCCTTGTTCACACCCTTGAACCACCGCTTGTCACCGGCCTGTGCCTTCAGCAGGTACAGGTTGCCGTTGGAGATGGTGGCCTTGATCAGCTGGTGGCGGCCGCCCTCGTTACCGTCACCTGCGTGAAGTCCATATGTGGGCACATCATGTCAGTACAGGCTGCAGCATGCGCATCAAGGGCAACACACACGGTGCACAGCTGCGTTCAGATCTATAAAATGAATGCAGCTTTCACGAGGGCTTCCCAAGTGCACAGGTGCACAACAGCACATGAACTGTGCTTCATGCCGGCCCCACGCCCCACGCGCACCAGTGCGGGTCAGCACTTCGACCACATAGTAGGTCTTGCCCTTCTTGTCCTTCACGGCCTCGGCGTCCAGCAGGGAGGCAGCAGACACGCGGTTGGGGGCAAAGCCACCCTCAGACAGAGTCTCACCTGCATGCACATAAGGCACAGCATTCAGAACTGTCTGGCAGAATAGCCACAGCTGCAGTACTGCTGATGCAGCAGCCAGTCCCGCCAGCATGCTATGTGCTGTCCAAATGTGGATGCACATTTGTCGGCCGGTGAGCACACATAACACGCAGTGCCTGCCCCTATTGTGTCCGATCTCTGCCGCTGAGCATGCTTGCAGCTTCTGCTGTTGTTGCTGCACGCACCAGAGTAGGACTGCTTGCCCAGCAGGAAGCTGAAGGACTCCAGGAACTTCTCAGGGGAGCCGTAGTCCTCAATGGACTTCTTGTCGCTCTTGTCCACGATGACCACCAGGTTGTTCACAGCGTCACCGTTGTCCTCGTAGCTGCAAAGGCAGATCGGCATGCTCACCCCTCCACGTCAGGGCTGGATCGATCAACCCTGATCGTATACCACCCACATGCCCACCCACTTCACAATCCGATAAGCCACTTGCATGCTCGGTTCCCGCCCTCCCTGAAGCGCGCTTGCTGCACTGCGCCATGCAACCCTCATCTTGATCTTGGTCCCTGCCCTCACCGCAGCACAATGCCAGGGAACTCGCGCTCCTTGGAGGGGTTCCACTTGGCAGGCAGCGCCAGGGAGAAGTTCTCGCCAGCGTAAGGGACGAAGCCGGACTTGTTGGTCACCTTGCCGAACACGTTGGCAGAATCACCGTAGGCAGCGAAGGAAGGAGCAGCGCCAGCCAGCAGAGCACCAGCGCCGGCAATCATGCCCAGGGCGGCACGGCGGTCCTGCATGTGCAAGATGGATCCACTGTCAGCAAAGTGCCAAGGTCCCCATCTGGGCTCCCTTTTCTGCTGATAGGCCACGATGCCAGGGGTCGAGTGCTGCTGCTCATGCTGCAAAAGGCCGAGGGCTACTGCTGATGCTGGGCGTTGTACATGGATGGGGAGATGGGGCGCACCCCATCCTGAACCCCGACATTAAGCCAGAACCGTGCTGTTGCCTGGTCTGTTCGCTCCACTCCCATCGCTTCAACTCACCACCTCAGCGGAGGCCTTGACCACCACAGCCGCGCGCACGGGGCGCGAGCTGCGGACAGCCTTGGGGGCCGCAATCAGGGCAGACTTGCTGGTCAGGGAGGCCATCTTGCAAAGAGACAGGACAACACTGCCCAAGGCAAGACTACAAGTAACTTCACCCCAAGATCTGTGAGTGGTGTGATGTGAGGACAGACCTGAAAGGCCCATCGCCCAGAGGACAACGATGCATTTGAGGCTACATTATGCATGTTGTATGTGGTGCCTCGGGCTGTGATGGGGCTGGTCCCTACATTGCGCCCCCGAAAAAGCCAGCAGCACCAGGCATGTATTACAGCAGGTTTTGCAATAATAGGCCTTAGCCGAGGTGCATTGATCTTGCGGTACATGATAGATCAATACCGTGCACGCTCTGCACCTTCCAGCTGCCTGTCAATGCCTGTATGCGCTGTGGAACGCCGCTCAATACGTCATGCGCCTTACGCTTAGTCTGATGGGCTGGTGGTGGGAATGCTTGCATAGGTGCAGTTGGTGTGGGTTAAGTGCATTGGGTTATCTTTTCGTGCACCATCCACTCGCAGCACGCACTGTGAAGCAACTGCCGCTTGAGGTCTTGCATGGACACAATGGTTGCAAATGCAGCTGCAGCTTAATTTGGTCAAGAGGAAGGCTAGGCAGGTGCGTAAAGAAGCACATATGTAGGGTTCCCAGCGAGCCAGTACTGCAGCACATGAATTACGCTAGTACCTAACTGGCAGCGAATCACCTGCATGTGATTCGCTGCCAGTTAGGTACTAGCTTGAGGGAGCCTAGGACAAGGGTGGTGCTTGGCTGTGCATGTGCACCTCTCTAGTCCCAACTGGCAGTCCTGTGCGCATTGATGCGTTTTGTGATCCAGTGGCTGGTAACAGCACGGCGTTTCACAGATGTTTCTGCATGCCGGAGCCTGACAGTCATTAGCCAAACACCTAGATGCCCAGAAAACTAGCCCTGAACACTGGGAGCCGCCCCACTACAGCACCTAGCACCCTGTTAGAAGCTGTTGGCGGCCCCAGGACAATGTTGCTTGCTGCCAGTGAGCTTACCACTCTAGATGCTCCTGGATGTGCACCAGCCATGCCTGCATCATGTCTTAGCAGCTGCTGTGGGTCCAGCTCAAGCATCACTGCATGGTCAGGCATAGGCCAGATAGGGGGAGGAGGCACAGCACACACCTGCACTGCATGCACCGTGTGCAACACTTGGTTGCTGCTGCCACCAGGGCTGCTGTGTGCGCTGCCTGACGCCGCTTGTGCGGGAAGAGCCAAGGAGGGCATGTAAACAAGGTTGGCTTGACAATGCGGGCTGCCTGGACGGGGGCTTCTAGGGTTGGTGAACTGTGAAGAAGGCCGGCCATGTGCCTGCAGACCCGTGCAGTCTGCCTCCACAGTCCCAGCCCACAGCGTGGCCCCCGCCACCCTGCAGCCACTGAGCCCATACCATCCAGCACCAAGCATCCCCCACTGCCCCTGCCAGCGCTGCCAGCTGAGCAGTCATACATCAATCCCAGACTCCAGGCCTGAAGCCAAGATGGTGCGCTGCAGGCGGCTGCGCATGTACTGCACACTGAGGCTGGGCTTGGCTCCAGGGGTGGACACAAGCGGAGAAAGCAGCGGCTGGATCACCACTGCAGGCGCACGTGCAGATGAGAAGTGCACCAGGCCAGACGGCACAGGCACCGATGTTCAGCCCTGCACATTGCTGAAGGATCTGGCCATTGGTTTCAGCTGACTGCTGATTACGCACGACAGGTGCAGACCATGACCTGCACTTGGCGTGGGTGGGGTGGTGGTGTAGTCAGTGGCATGCGCCAGAATGGGTAGGGCAGCTCGGTAGGGCAGTGAGTGAGCCCAGGGAGCCAGAACGTTCTGTGCACGGCGGTGTGGCAGGAGCGGCAGCAGCGCACTCCAACTCCCCAGCCTCTTTGCAAGCATCGACAGTGCTGCAGCTGCTTTCGGCTGCAGCTGATGCCGCGGCAGCCAGTGTTGCTAGGCTGCGTGCCAAGCGCCTCAGTGCTTGCCTGGCTTGCAGCTCCTGCACAGGCTGGCGACATTTGATGCTCGGGGAGGGACTCTGCGTGCCATAAAGAAGTTGTGAGGAACACACCCTGAGACTTTGCATGGGCGCTGTGGACAAACCATGCAACGCTCTGGCCTACTTCCTTTTGCAAAATGCAGTCAACTGACCCCAGGCTGACCCGCAATTGTATTTCCGGACACCGCTGCGACACGTGGCTTTGACCGGGCCTGGAAATGACCAGGAGCGCGTGAATGGGCCAGCGGCGTGTACTTACTTCCAGGCTTGTGGGAACCCAGGAAATGCAGCTGCACATTCGCCAGGGTCATGCCGCTTCTGTTTGTGACAGTGTCGGGGCCAGCAGCGCGCCGTTTTGATGTGCCCGCTGTGCATGCGCACCTGCTTAGAATTCTGTGTTTGGAGCAGGAGAACTGCTGTCGCTGCGCTGTGGCGGTACACGCGCCCAAGGAGGTGTGATGTGGCGGATTGTGCTAAGCGCTGTCTGTACATGGGCCAGCATGGCTGGCTTGTGTCCTGTGGCCTTCTGGGCAGTAGTTGACAGACGGGCATGGGCAACACAGCACTGACAGGTGCGCCTGTACAAGGAGGCTCCACGGCCGGCTGCACGGCGTGCGGCCAGCAGCGAGAAATGGCAGTTTGTGTGAGGCAGGTCGCAACTTCTTTGCGGAACGAACTGGGAGGACTAGCAGAACAGCCAACCAAAATCAAATGTCACTCATTCCCAACAGAGGTTGCTCATTTGAGCTGGCCAGCATTGCGCGTGGTTCAGTTATCTGAGACACTCATGAGGGAGATTTCCGACATGAGTTTTTGGTCGCTCTCTGTTCCTGGCGGTGGGAAGGCCCTCCAGTACGAAGTGGAGCAAACCCATGAGCGGGCGCAGTACGTACTAAAGCTATTGTTCTGGTGCGCAGCGGCCCTGCGTATCGCCGTGATTGATTCATTGATGCCATCTGGTGCAGGTATGTGCATGTCACGAACGTTGCGCTACCTCACAATTGTGCGGATGGGCAGCACACGGTGACCGTCAGAGTTGGGACTGGTGAAGAGGTGACGCTGGCACACTTGGAGAAGGGCAAGGTCTCCCAGCATCATCTAGACTTCGTACTGGATGAGCCATGTGTGTTCAAGGTCTATGGCAAGGGCGCTGTGCACATCGCTGGCTATCAAACGTAAGGATCGTCGATGCCGTGCTGTGCGTTGCACGCCAGATGTATACGATCCCAACAAATTTAATCAATAGCATACTTTGTTGGGTTCGACGTGCAGTATCACGGAGCAGGATGATCTGAGCGACGGCGACGAGGATGACTATCTGGAGGACGACGAGGAGGACGAGAGTGGGGACGACTCCGACGAGGAGGCCCCTCAGGCGGTGCCCATCGCCAATGGCAAGGTGACGTGCATGCAATTGATGCATGGCAGATGGCACCATGCGGCACATCCCGGCACTGCATGTGCACAGGCATGCTGTGCTGAACTGCATGTGCTGTGCACCTGTGCTATGACGTGCGGCACAGGTGACCAAGCGGGTAGGCGCGGTGCGTGCTGATGAGGATGACGAGGACGAAGAAGATGAGGAGGGTGGGTGAACGTCTTGCTGCGCACAGGCAGGCAGCTGTGGACACCTCCCGCATGGTCCTTGCTATGCAACCAGCCACTGCATCATGCAGCATGTGGTATGGGACAGGAGTGCACGACTGCTAAACGTGCGTTCATGTACATCAGGTGAGGACGATGATGAGGGTGACGAATTTCCCTCTGAGCTCAACTCTGATGATGTTGTTGGCGAGTTTGATGATGGTGCGTTGAACCGCTGTTTGGTTCCTGGACTTCCTACGCATGAGCGAAATGCCCTGCTGCACATGAGTCAAGAGGCTCTTCGTCAACGTGGCCTTCGGTTTGCAGCACTGCCAGCAGACATGAATGATTTTGACTCAGCCCGGGCCTGCGACTTGCTGCCTTGTGCTCCCCTGAGTGCCCTGATGTTGGGGCCAGCATTCAAGTCCAATCGTATAGCCTGTGCGCTTTGGACCTTGACTCCTGCTGTATGCAGAGGATGAGGATGAAGATGAGGATGAGGACATGGATGATGCGGGCGAGGGCGAGGATGGTATGCGCCACCAGCCAATTGCACACGGCACACCTAGCAGGGCCAAAAGCTCACATGCAAGTTGCACGCATGGATCACCAGCAAACGCATGGTAATGGCCTATGCGTTCGGCATGCACAGGTGAGCAGGAGGAGGACGAGGATGAGGACGAGGATGAGGACGAGGACGAGCAACCTGTGCCACCTACTAAGGTACGGCACTGTTGTTTCAGCTGGCGCACCTGAATGGCGGGTGCCCCTGGTGCACCACCTGGTAGGAGACGTTAGGCCATGGGTGGCTGTCGATCTGCGCATGCCCTGTGCGCCTTCCTCAGCCTGTATGTGGCTGCGTGCATGTTATGCTACATACAGGCGGCTGGTGGTGTTAAGCGGCCCACACAGCAGGCGCTGACCCCTGCGCCCAAAAAGCAGAAGGGGCCAGAGGGCAAGGCTGCCCCCGCCTCGGCACCCCCCAAGCAGCAGGACAAGGCTCCTAAGCAGCAGGACAAGGCCGCTCCTAAGCAGCAGGACAAGGCAGCAAAGGGTGGGTCAGGGGGTGTTGCGTCTCCTCGGTGCACCATGGGTGCTCAGCAGGGGCTCAGCAGGGCATGCCTGCATGATGGGCATTGTGCGCTGTGTCAGCAAGAGCTGGCAGAGCCTGGTACACGAGGGAGGAGCAGCCACGCGCGTTACGGTATGGAGCACAGCCTCCTTGTTATTATCAGGGGTGGGGTGGGCACAGCGCCAACATCACATATCTCAACATGTGTGTATGAGTGTTGTCACCTGTGCACCTTGCACCACACAACAGGTGGTGACACGGCCAGTGCCAAACCCCAGACACCCCAAGAGTATGAGAAGGCGCTGATTTCATTCCTGAAGAGCCAGCCTGGGCAGTCCGCCCCCTTGGCACAGCTGGGATCTCGCGTGCACAGGCCACCAGGTGTCAGCAAGCTCAGCGCCTTCATCAAGGACAAGGCGCAGTTCAGGTGGGTTATGGGACACCTGCAGTGATGGTAATGTAAGGTGCCTGCACCTCCAGTTTGACATTAAGCAGGCAAAATGTACGATTGTGCATGCTGGGTGTACATGTGCATGCGTGCGCATTGTGTGTTGGTGTGGAGGTGGTCATGTCCCAACAAAGCGGAACCACTCGTGTGGTCATGTGCCTTGTGTTGTGGCCTGTCTTGTGTCTTCATACCTTGTTCCACATCCCTTTGCCGCTGCTGTCGCAGGCTTGAGAACAATGGCCAGTCGCTGAAGTATGTGGGCAAGTGAGGGCCCCAACTTATCGCAACATGCTTCATCACAAGCTCTCTAAAGCTCCATGAAGTGGCTGTCTTGTAGCTGTGGCAAGTGCATCAGTTGCACAACATATATATACTGCCAGGGCGAACCTCAGGCCAGGCATCGAGGACTTTACAAGGACATATAATCAGTGAAAGGTTGTGCTTGGTTTGAGCTGCTGCAACATGCCAGCTTTGAATGCTTGGCGGCCTTCATTGAAGTTGTACTGTACTCACAGTGTTTAGAGGGCGGTCATAGGCGGCATAGTATGCCCGGAATTTGTTACGATGATCAGTACCAGTC
>QAXD01000046.1:95687-157398 GCA_004335575.1 Haematococcus sp. NG2
TATTGAGCTTACGATAGGAGATTGCGTACGATACTACGCTGCCTATGACCGCCCTCTTATTATAAAGGGAGTTCGATGCAAAGGCCCACTACCTGCAAAATTCCCGACAACATCATTTCAGACAACCAAACAGACAAAGTATCGCTCATGGCTCATGGCGAACACACATAGCTGGTACTGGGTCCGGCCTGTTTTGTATTGACGGGAGACATGACCAAATGGAATGCTGAAATGTTGATCTGAGTACCACGCCAGCAACCCCAAGAACCCTGATCAGATGCGTCCTCCAGGGTCCTTACGGCAGGGCGTTATGCGCTTAGTAACATTGTTTTCGCTCGTCGGCATCGCTTGGTAAGGTCACCATATGCATCATGGTTGATTGCATGAGAATTCATCGTGTAACAGCTCAGGGCATAATACAATGGGTGATCACGAGGCTGGTGGTGGTCTTGAAACTCTTGTACATCGGCAACACGCATCATGGCGCAAGCCCCACGACTGGCAGCCATGATGCTACACATGTGTATGCTGGCGTGCGTCATGCGTGGCTGGCGCAGGCTGGGCAGTTCAACGCATGCAGCTTTTGTGGGGAGCGAGGGCGATGACTGGCATACCCGCATTCACACGCCTGGCTACTGTGCCATGCGTGGGGTGTGTGGAAAGCGGAAGGACGGGGATCCTCTCAACTGCCCAGCCAATGAGGAAGCAGCGGCGCCCTCCTCTGAGCTGGCAGCAGCCCTGAGGACCACATGCCCCTCCTTATGGGCGGAGCAGGGTGGTGAGACTGGCAAGTACTGCTGTACTGCAGACCAGGTGGCGACCATTGCAGCCAGCGTGAGTGAGCTACATGACCGCGTGGTCTCTCTGCTGTTATGGTTGCGCGAAACGCAGAGCTGCTTCGGGCATGTGCCTTGCAGAAGAGCCCGGCAGCCTGCACCTGGCAGGATGCATGGATGAGTGGAGAACTGTTGTCGCAGTGAGAGTGGATACAGTCCACAGCAGCTGCCACTGCCGGCACGCATCACCTGTTTACGTGTTATCATGGCATGATGCCTTCGCATGTGCGGCCTTCAACATCTCGTTGCACATGCAGACTCAGAAGGTGGTGCCGTTTGTCATTGGCTGCCCCGCTTGCTACCACAACTTCGTGCACTTCTGGTGCACCCTGTCGTGTTCGCCACTGCAAGCCACATTTGCGGATGTGACTGCGGTGGGGGAGGCATTCAGCACAAACGCCACTGTGGTCACAGAGGTGGGACAGTTCCCTGCTCATGCATGGCTTGTGCTGGCAACTCAGGAAGCATGGCTGGCCACAGGCGTGTGGTGTTGCACCTGGGTCATGTAGCTGCAGCAATTGGAGGCCACATGCTTGGGTACTGTGACCACCAAGTGATCAACGCACAGCCAGCAGCATCATCATGTGCTGCGGCCTGTGCCTTGCAGATCAGCTACTATGTGGATGAAGATCTGGGGGCTCGCTTCTACAACTCATGCAAGGTACCCCGCCAGTGGGTTTTCTCATCCCGGCTGTGTCTAGCAAACACAAAGCCGGGGTGTGCTTTGTGTTTGCTAGCACACGTGACCACGGCAATGGCTGTTGGCATCTGGGAGCTTGGCATGTGTGTGGGTACAAGTAGTGGCCAAGGTCGAAATGGTGATGCTTGCCTCATCCTATTTCGTGCCACCACACACCAACTGCGGCCAGTGATGCACTGTTCCAGGCCGCTTTTTGCAATCGTGTGGATCTGCACGCCATGCTGCTAACCCTGCCAGCGTCATATCATCGTCCTGCAGGACGTCAAGTTTGGGGCGGCCAATGTGCCTGCCATGAGCTTCATCGGGGGAGGTGCCCAGAACTACCAGCAATGGTTTGACTTCTTGGGACTGGTCAAAGACAAGAGGTTCCCTCCCATAGGGTCTCCTTTCCAGATCAACTTCCCCTCTGGCAGCACAGCCCCTGAGGGTATGTCAGCGCTCAGCTCACAAACCACCTCTGGCTTTGTGGGATGTGGGGACAATGCATTCCGCTGCTCATGCTCCGACTGCCCAGATGCATCTGACTGCACAGAGGTGCGTGCACATGTGCAGCAGCGGGGCTATAATCGGCTGCAGGCTGTGTGGTGCAGACACCCCCGTCCGCTTGGCTGTGCATCCTCTGGGCCCTGCTGTGTTGCTTGGTGATCAGCTGTTTGCACCCTGCTGTGTCTCATCTAGTCATCTTCGGTGCATGTCATGCAGCCTGATGATTCCGGCGATGAGCATGAGGAGAAGCACTGCCATGTAGGGGCAATCAGCTGCTGGGACTTCTCCCTCATCTGGATATATGTCGCAGGTGGGAGAGCTCGCAAGTCTTGTGCGCTGTGCTGTTGTATTGCTGCAGGGGCCTAGGACTGCACCATGTCATGCCCTGCTGGTGCATGATCATGCGGCCAAGAGAGGCCTCACTCCTTGTGGTGACATGTTAGATGTTACAGACTCGGGCTTTCTCATCCCGCCTCCATATTGCACACTGGCCACACCTCACCTTGTGCTTGCTGTCTTCAGGTGTGACTGCGATTGCACTTGGCTTTGGCCATGAGGCCATTGGCAGCTTCCTCTTGACCCGCGTCTTCAGGCGCAGGGGCAGCAATGCTTCACCTGAGCAGCAGCAACCTCTCCTGGGTGCCGGCTGGCTCGGGGGAGGCCAGGCCAGCACAGGCAGCCTGTCCAAGGTTGGGGGTGCTGCAGGCATCACACCTTACAGCATCGGCACAGAGCCGGAGCCCAACCCGCTGCAGGATGCGCGTGTGAAGTACCCATTCCTGGAGCATAAGCTTCAACAGGGGTACTTCCGGCTGGTGCGCCCTGTCGCTGTTGTGCTGGCCTGCCTGTACTAGCAAGATTGTGGACACCTTGTTACGATACCTGTCTGCCACGCCTGTCTGCAGATTATGGTTGCCTGATCACTGTGTATGGATGCTACCATACTAGCATAACGCATTGCCGTGATGTACGAAAGGACTTGATGCAGCAGGTTGCGATTTTGCTGCTTGCGTCTACTACAGGGTAGGTACTGTGCGATGTACCCACTGCGCGTGATCAGCGCTGGCATCCTGCTGGTGGGGCTATGCACGCTGGGCCTGCTGCACTTCCGGTGAGCGGCTGCTGGCTGGCTTGCATGAGGGGCCAGGTTGTGCGGGACACCAAGATTCAGGTGCTTGGCTGGAGTGCGATGGTGTGCTGATGGAGACATGATGCAAGCGAGAGACGAGGATGACACCGGCCCCTTCACTCAGCTGCCCGCCCTCCTGTCCACCCCTGAACGATGCGCAGGGTCGAGACAGAGCCAGAAAAGCTGTGGGTGTCGCCACACAGCCGTGCGGCACATGAGAAGGCAGCATTTGAGGCGTCCTTTGGGCCTTTCTACCGGATTGAGCAGCTCATCCTGTCCTCCACACCACACACCACTTCCCCCTACAAGTGAGATGACCTGGCGGGAGGTGCAGCACGCAGTCCAAGGATGCCATAGCCACATATGCATAGTTTCTGTTTGCTCATATTTACACAAGCGGGGCGTCTTTTCAGGAATGCTGCTTTCATTCTTTCCCTGCCTTCTGATGTTTTGGAGCCGATGGACAGGACAAGCTCACTGTCAATGTGCTGTTGGAGGTGCAGGTCGGCATCGCCTGGCAACCTGCCTGCCATCCTCACCAGGTCTCACCTGGAGCTGCTGTTTGACATGCAGGACTTAGTGGACAACATCACAGGTGTGATGATGCTTGGGCCTATGCTTGCTTGAAATTGACCCACACGGTCCAGGGGTGCTGAAGCAGGGGAAGCTGCTCTTGATTGAAGAAGCAGTCTTATCGCACGCTGTTGTGGGACGCATAGCCACACGCACTATGACATGCTGGTCGGTGGCTGGTGTGTTGTGCTGGCGTTGCGGTAACTGCACAGTGCTGGTTATGTCCTTGGCTGCAGCCACGTACACGCACCCCACGACAGGGGATGAGGTCAGCGTGACCATGCAGGACATTTGCTACAAGCCCTTTGGCGACGAGTGCGCGCTGCAAAGCGTGCTGCAGTACTGGGGCATGGACCGGGCCCTGTTTGAGCAGGAGCAGGATAAGCCGGCCACAGCAGTAGGGCGCATGACCCCTGACTTCTGCCTCAGCCACTGGACAACAGCATGCCGGGCAGCCTTTGGTGCACCTGTGGACCCTCACGTTGTCCTGGGGGGCTTCCCACGTGACCGCGCGAGCTTCAGGCACGTGGGCGGCATTCAAGAAGGGGGGGGGGGGGGCCTGTGTGGGGGGGGGGGGGTCCTGCGGATGCCAGTTTGTGCTTCCCCCCTGATGCGTTGCCTGCTCAGAACAATGGCTGGCTCCACCCTGCTGTGCTAACCCCAGCAAGGGGCACATCTTCTCGAGCTGTGTTGGGTGCACATGTTGTCGTTTCCTGCAGCCAATGACGCTGAAAGCTGGCATGCTCATTCATGCTGCACTGCCCACAGGAACTTCACCGCAGATGCCACCGCCTTCGTGATCACTCTACCTGTGGTGTCAGCCGCCGGCAGCGTGCGGTTGGCTGCGCGCGCATGGGAAGCTGAGTTCGTGCGTGTGGCTGAGGAGCAGCTGGCACCCATGGCAGCTGCTGCCAATCTCACCCTGTCATTCAGTACTGAGAGGTGGGTCCAGGCTCACCTGCTGGCGATCTACACCCCACCGTCAGAGCTGCTGGCCAGCTGGTCACTATTGATGACGTTTGCTTGCCCAGATGCTGACATCAGCTGGCCTCAGGACTTGCAGGATGCTCCTGGAGTCCTTTCTTCCACATCGGCCCCTCACAACCACATGAACGGCCCGTTCATTTTGCTGCTTCTCACTCCTGTGTGCAGGTCGGTCCAGGATGAGCTGGCGCGTGAGAGCATGAGTGATGCACCCACTGTACTGCTGTCCTATGTAGCCATGCTACTGTACATTGCAGTCGCGCTGGGCTCTCTGCCCAACTCCAGGCGGCAGGCGCTGCAGGTGTTTGTGCTCAGGTGCGTGGGCACAGGCATGTGATCTTGGATACGGGCGGCCAGAGTTGTTTCTGGCTTACATGCTCAATCAGCTCAACAAGCCATGAACAGCAGAGCAGGAGATCTACTGATCCTGATGGCACACAACCAGCGTCTGTGACCGTTGTCGTGTCCGGCTGCGTTTCACCTGCGGTTTGTCCTCATCACTTGCAGCCGGGCGAGCCTGGGCCTGGGCGGTGTGCTGGTGGTGGCGGGCAGTGTGGCAGGTGCCCTGGGCCTGGTCAGTGCATTTGGCATGTGGAGCACACTGATCATCATGGAGGTGTGTGCTCACTGTGCTGTGATGATGTTGCGTGTGCGTTGGCAACTAGCGGGACACTTGCTGCCGGTCGACATGCTCATACAGGTCTGACTGCAGATTACGTCGCTGTCACAACCCTCTGATGTCAGCCAGCAAGGGATGCAGTCTCGTAGCATCTGTGCCATATGGCTGCGCACAGGCTGCACCTCAACCTGACACACACAGGTTATCCCCTTCCTGGCGCTGGCTGTGGGAGTGGACAACATGTTCATTCTGGCACACACTCTGCAGCGGCAGGTGGGGCCATGGATGACCGTGTCAGGGGCTGATGTCTTAGGTGATGAATGCCGGTGCAGTCCACTGCACATGGACATGCACTTGTCTGCACATGGGCTGCGTATGGGTCTGCACATGGACTGTGTATGACCCATATGTATTTGCATGCATGTGCTGCACGTGTGTTGCGTGCACACAGGACCCTGCGGTGCCCCTGGCTGAGCGTGTGGCATCAGCACTGGCTGCATGCGGCCCCTCCATCACACTGGCGGCATCATGCGAGGTGGGCGTTTGGGATGCTGCCGGTCGCACCTGGGCGTGTGAGTATTTCTTACTGGATCATGCTCTCGATGTTCTGCGGCCGCCCCTGCCATCCGCATCTGACTGAGCTGCCGCGTTGATCAATCCCTGATGTCTGCTTGGTATGGCTGTGCCTACCCAGATCCTGGCTTTTGGGCTGGGAGCGCTTAGCCCCATGCCCGCTGTGCGCAACTTTTCCATCTGCGCGGCGGCGGCCATTGCGCTCGATTTTGTCCTCCAGGTAGGCAGTACACAGGGCAGCACCAGCAGTACGTGCCAAACACATGTGACAAATCACCAGGCCACCCTGATGCAGATCATGTTCCTTCGTGCCTTGAGCAGCAAAAGTGTGGCGTCACAGTATGACAGGTGCAGCTGCACGCTTTGGGACCCCCCTCAGCATAAATGTGCCTGGCTGCCTGGTGCCTGCGCCTGCACGCAGGTCACTGCATTTGTGTCCCTGCTGTCATTGGATGTGCGGCGCATGGAGCAGCACCGCATGGACTGCCTGCCCTTTGTCATCATCCGCCCAGGCACGCAGCCACTGCACGCACGCCGCTCGTACGGCGGGTGGGTCACTGACGTGCTGTGCAGCTGTCGAACCCCTTGTGTGGCTTCTCCATGCACTGTAGCTCTGGTGGGGCTATGACTGTGCCATCAATTACAGGCCCACTCATGTCGCTCTTCATCTTCCTTACATGCTCACCAGCCCTGCTTTGCATCCCAACTCCACCTGCGGCACCTGGCAGGTTCGCCCCGACCTCTGAGGACCTGGGGGATGGGGAGATGGGGGAGGAGGATGGTGCAGCACCTCCCACTTTGCACCTGTCCCTGGCAGCACGGCACGTGGAGTCCTCGCTACAGGCGCTGCTGCACAAGTGCGCTCATAATGTTGTCATAGTTCAGGATTGTGTGCTACGTGCCAAGCTCGGAGGTGTCCCCTGCACGTTGTTGGCTGACTCGTGCTGGTTGATGGCTGATACGTTGCTTTGTTTTGGCGCGCACTTGATGGCTGCTAGAGGTGCCTGTCTGTCTCTAAACCCTAAACTCTAAACCCTAAACCCTAACTGCTGCACCCAAACACACCGACACGCTGGCTGTGCTGCGACGCATGTGCATTGCAGGTACATGCACTGCGTGCACATCCCTGCACTGGTCAACAAGCGGGTGCAGGCGGGCGTCCTCACCTTCTTCCTCACAAGTGTGACGTGTGGCTGCTGAGGGGTGCAGTGGCTTGCTTGCAACTCAACCTGTTGCAGCGTGCCATGTGCTGCGCTTCCTTGTGATCCAAGCTTTGAGGGGCTCCAGCCACTTGTTGTGCTGCTCCTTCCCCTCAACACCACTTCTGGCTTACTTATGTCCTCACACCCGTGCAATGTCACTGTGGTCTGGCATGCAGCATTGGTGCTGTCCCTGGCGGCTGCACCACGCTTGAGTGTGGGGCTGGACCAGGCAGTTGCCCTTCCACGTGACTCGTATTTGCAGCAGTACTTTAGGTGGGTGCTGAGGGCCAGGGCTTGTGGCCAACTGTGTCACTTGACTTGCTTGAAGGAGGAGTGTCATGGGTGCCAGGGCGTGGAGATTCTTCGGCTTGTGCATGGTTGTGTAGTCTGTAGCGCATCTGTCCTTCATCCGCCAACTCCTCATGATGGCACCTGCACTGACGATTGCATGTACCATTTAAAACCTGCACCGCCATAAGCTGCACCGCGCACAACGCCACATGCTCAGTGGCTGACCGCACACCGTTGGGTGATCGACCGCAGCGACCTACGCGCACTGCTGCGTGTGGGGCCCCCCCTGTTCATCGTGGTGCGGGACCTCAACGTGTCGCGCAATGCACCGGATGTGAACGCGGTGTGTGGCACCTCCGGGTGCAGCCCACGCTCCCTCATGAATCAGGTGGGTGGGTGCATGTTGCGGCCGCGCGGGCCTGTGAGTCATGCGAGTCATGTGCTGATGTGGCACCCACTGCGCTGACGTCAGTCGTGCGTGTTGTGGCATGCCCGGCCGCCATGGCCCAGTCCATGTCGCGCAACGATGTTCACATGTTGTTGAAGGATGAGGCGTGAGCCGCCGTGTTGCTCAGCAGTGCCCATGTGCGGGTGGTGCGCGCTGTGCAGGTGTCGGCAGCCGCACGTAAGCCCAGCACCTCCTACCTGGCATCTGCTGCTGCCTCCTGGGTCGATGACTTCATTGCATGGCTGGACCCTGGGTTAACCAAGTAGGTCAAACCTTGCAGCCGCATGTTGTGGCTGGCACTAACTGGGGTGTGTGCGTTGCCCGACGTGAGGATGCCCCCTCAGTTATGTGTGCCTCTGTGGGACTGGTGATCTGATGCTCGTGGGCTGTGCACACGTGCATGCAGGTGCTGCCGTGTGCATGGAGGTCCTACCCCCAGCAGGAGTCCTCCTCCACCTCCCCCTGCCCCACAACCCTCACCCTCACCAACACCTCCCCCTCCCCCATTCCCCTCTCCCTCTCCTGCCACCACCAGCCCTCCTCCACCGGACCTTGCTCCCCCAACCACGCCCCCTGTCCTCAACCCCCCACCCCTAGGATCTCCCTCGCCCTCACCCCCACCTTCTTCCTCACCCGCTTACCTGCCTCCTGCCCCTGCCAACCCAGCTCCCGCCCCTGCAGTGCCTGAGCTGGTGCGCCAGCTGCAGGTCAACAACCAGTTGCTGGCCGGCAGCTACAGCAATGCCTCTTCTGGGTCACGCACATCAAGTGCGGCGGCAGCAGGGGGATACTGCCCCCCACCTGACCAGCCACCCTGTAGCGCTGGTGGGGGTGCGTGCGACGATTGCAGGACATGTGTGGAGTCGGCCTTCCCCGGTGAGTGGCAGTGGCCATGGGCCTGATTGCAATTGAGTAGGCGCATGCAGTGCAGCACTGTGGATGGCAGTCTTCAGGCCCTGTAGCAGCAGTCAGGCTCTGGCATGCAAACACACGTGACGCGCCATGTGAATGTGATGTTATTAGACCATCAGGCCCGCTTGTTGACAATCAGCACCTTGCAAGCCCTGGGCTGGCAGCCTGGGCTTGTAGCGTCCCTTGCGCAGGCACTTGCCTTGCACAGCCCAACTGCTGGAGTACAGCTGAGAGGATATGATGGTCACAACCTTGTCACAACAGGTGGGCGGCCTGATGTGGGTGACTACCGCCGCTACCTTCCCTGGTTCCTGGCCGCCATACCCAGCGAAGCATGTGCCAAGGTGCGCAGCGCCTGTGGTGTGGTGTGTGGTGCCAGATGTTGAGATGTACCATCCTGGCACAGCATCGGCACAGCACACCTTGTTGTGCCACGGCATGCAGTGCTGCCGTATGCGATCATTTACAGCACAGCATGCTGCACAGCAGGAAGCACTTGCCACCACCAGCCATACAACTTGCAGCAACCTGCTGATGCTGTCAACAAGGCAGACAGTTGCACTCATCGGCTGTTTCGATTGATACTCATTTTGGCACTGCTGATGGGAGGCTGCACGAGTGTAGCACGTGCAACATTCACCTGATCCAGAGCTGCTGCATCAGCGATGTTTGGCTTCCGTCCTGAGCTCGCGCATGCAGGGAGGCGCCGGCGCGTATGCCGACCTCGTTGCACGCAATCCAGCGACAGGGGCTGTGGCTGGGCTGGACGATGCAGGGGTGGTGGCAGCGTCTGCGTTCCGGACCTACTACACGCCGCTCAACGAGCAGCAGGTACAGCTCTGTGTAGCTCGTGTCTGATGGCTTGCTTCAGGCTTATGCTGACACCCTGTTCACTCTAGCGCTACTCAGTTTGCCTCTGCCCCCTCACGTTTGGGTAGCTGCCTGCATACTTCCAGCTCGTCGCTACACAGACGCTTCTGTGTTCCACTGTAGCTGTTGCGGTCTGTGCACTGCCCCGCGCAGGACTTCATCAGCGCGCTGCGTGCCGTGCAGCGGCTGGTGGCACGCCTGTCCCAGGAGTTGGGTCTGGACATGTACCCTTACTCCGTGTTCCATGTCTTTTTTGAGCAGGTGGGGTGGGGAGTTGAGCAGGAGGGATGGGGGCTGAACAGGCCACTGGGGCAGGAGAATGACTGCTGAGGTGTTGGGTGGTGCTGGGTGAGAAACATGGACCCTGCCACCGCTGCCAATACCTAGAGCTTCATCATCGCGCCCTGATTCGTTCGTTGTCCTGTTCGCGCAGTACCTGTCAGCCTGGTCAGACGCAGCCCTGCTGCTGGGAGCACCCCTGGCGGCAGTGGGGGCAGTGTGCTGGCTGCTGACTGCCAGCATCTGGGGCACGGTCCTATTGCTGTTAGTGCTGGCATCCCTGCTGGTCCACCTCATGGGCGCCATGCTGCTGGCAGGTGTGTGCTGTGCGGTCACAGTCACGTCACTCGTATGCCAATTGCCACATGTTACATATCACACAACCGCTCTGGGGAGACGACCAGCATGTTGCATAAGGCTCAGCAACTTGATGCACTGGTTTGGGCAACGCTTGGCTGTGCCCTGACCACCATGGCTGGACGATAACACGTGTGAACTGATCCATGACTCTACTGCCTGTGGCACTTGTTGCTGTGGCTCGCTCACACAGGCATCCAACTGAACGCCGTGTCACTGGTCAACCTGGCCATGTCGCTGGGCATTGCACTCGAGTTCTGTGCTCATGTCACACATGCGTTCGGGATTACATCTGGCACGCGCGCGCAGCGCGCGGCTGCCGCACTGGAAAAGAGGTATGCCATCATGGCTGTGGCAGCTCTGAGTGGGTGTCAGCTGTTGTTCTGAGACTAGCATAGCCACGTAGGGGTTGGTGCAGGTGCCTGGAGGTAGCAGTAGCATGCTCATGGGAGTGCACAATAGCATGGTAGCCTGCGGCATGTTCTGTGTGAATGCAATTTTTCCACACCTGCTCATCCCTCTTAATCGCTGCTCCCGGCGCATTGCAGCGGCGCGAGCGTGTTGTCGGGCATCACTTTCACCAAGCTGGTGGGGGTGGGAGTGCTCGCGTTTGCTCGCACACGGATCTTTGAGCTGTACTACTTCAGGTACAGTCCATGCGTGTGCAACAGCTGTGTGGGTTGCACGTCACGAAGTCAGTGTTGATCGATTGAACTGCTTGGTTTATAGCCTGGTTGGGGCCAGCTGTGCCTCCCCCTGCATATTGTGCCTCATACTGCCAGTCAAGTGCTTCCAGCTTTCTATGCTGCTTGGGCTGAGGCTACAGGTTCCTTCGTTGTGTCCCTTCCATTCATGTCGTTGATGCCCTGACATTGTGCCTCAACGTTCATTCCTGCCTGTGGTGTGTAATGCTTGTACCAGGCTGTACCTAGCTCTTGTCATCCTGGGTGCGCTGCATGGCTTGGTGCTGCTGCCTGTGCTGCTGGCGCTTGCTGGACCTCCCTCCCTGGCCCAGAGCCTGGCAGTCACAGAGGGGGCCGTAGAGGAGGCACATGACACATTGTACCATGGGTTGCAGCCTGCAGCGGCAGGGCCAGCAGGGGCCGGGGCCAACTCACGCGGGCTGCAGGGGTCCGGCAGGTAGCTGTGGCTTGCGGAAGCAGTACACATGCTGACAGACGACACAAGTGTTGCCAGCAGTTGATATGCTTGCAAATGCATGGTCACAGTTGGTGTTGCGAGGCATGGGGGCTGCGGGCACGGTACCCAGTCTCAAACATGCGGGATGCAGAAGTACATGTGGCTATTGCAACCACGTGCCCCGGTCTTCTTTCTGCTTGCAATCTCCGTCATTCCTGAAGGTCATCAATCCTCGTTTCAACCCTACACACGAGTTCAAGTGAGCATGCACGGGAAACGTAGGGATCACGGCCTTGAAGCCCACGCACCATAATTTAAACTGGTTTCGTGTTGAACTGGTTGAGCACCCCAAGCAGCAGTTCGAACGATCCCATGCAGATGATCGCATAAAAACAAGGATTGTATATTGAGCATTCCTGCTTCATCCAGTGAGCAGACACAGGGCATCTCTGGGTTTGGCTGAACATCATCAGCCGATTCTAGGTGATGCGATCGGCGTCGTGCTTTGGAAGGCTATTCTGGACTCGCCACACGCGGTTGCCGCATCTGAGTTGCAGTGGGCTGCCCGAAGGGTTATTTCCCAGTTATGCTTATGAGGGTTCCCATCGGCAAGAAGAGCAAGGGCAGTGCACCCAAGGCAGGGGTTGCTGCGGGCTGCTCAGGAAGTGATCAGGTGCGCTGCGCATGCCCTGCATGTTGCCATGCACCAAATGCTGCGCATGCGGCATGATTGGGGTGCCTTTGCTGCTGCTGAAAGATCCTGCTTTGCGCAAACGTTTCACAGGGAGGGCCCCAGCCTCAAGCTCAGCCCCAGCCCCAGGCCCAGGCCCAGCCGCAGCTGCAGCCCCTACCTCAGCAGCCGGTGCCCCAGCCCCAGCCCCATGCGGCGCAGAACCAGTTGCACCAGCAGCAGCAGCAGCAACAGCAGACAACACAGCAGGAGTCCCACAGCCAGCCCAGCAGCGCGCAACCGCAGACCAGTCAGCAGCCAGGCATGCAGCTCCCGGGGTTCAATCCAATGGGTTCAGTGCCGCTGCCTGGTATGGGCACACTGCCCCAGCCGCAGTATCCTCATATGCCAGGTGCACCCCCATTGCAAGGGATGCCGGCCGCAGCAGCACCTGGACAGATGCCAGGCATGGGGACAGCAGCAGCCCCTGCGGTGCAGTTCTTCCAAGGCCAAGCGCCGGCCATGCAGCTGCCCACACAGGCATCCATGCCACAGCCAGGCATGGCTTTCGCAGGCAGCTTGCCTCCTCAGGGGCCAGCTGCAGCATTCCCCAGCGTGAACCCTGCCCAGGCAGGCAGCTCTCAGATGGTGGGAGGTCCAGGGCTGCCAATGGGTGCCTTGCCCACCATGGCGAGCCTGGGTTTGGGGAGCATGCCTGGCATGGGACCTGGCTTTGGGGCGATGCCGTACATGTATGGGCAGCCCCAGGGCCCTGTGCTCATGTCCACCTCAATGGATCCTGCACAGCTGCAGCTGCCGCTGCAGCACTGGCAGATGCAGTATCAGATGGCGGTGAATTCGGGCAACGCAGCTGTTGCCATGTTTGCTCAGCAGCAGCTGCAGCAGCTGCAGCAGCTACAAGCACAGCAGTTGCAGCAGATGCACCAACAGCAACAGGCGCAGCAGCAGCAGACACAACAGCAAGCGCCACAACAGCAACCGCTGCAGCAGCAGCAGCAGCAGGCACCTGTGCAGGTGAGCCCCCAACCAGTGGCAGTACAGCCATCTGGTGAAGGTCACACACATCCCAAGGTTGAAGAACCTGCAGTGGTTGCCACAGGTGCAACAAGTGCAGTGGAGCAGGTGCCTGTACTGCAGCAGGCCCCTGCCGAGCGCACCCTGTCACAGCAGCAGTCAGCCCCACCCGGCACACGACCTCAGGCCACAGGCACATCACAGCTGGGCTCTGTGGGGCAGCAGGGTGGGGCGGAGGGCTCCAGTGGTGTGGCCTTCCATGTGGTCGACCAGCACCGCGACCTGCCTGCACGCACCATCCCCACGGCACCTCAGGTCGTGGCTGCACTGCAGCACGTGCCAACGTCGGCGGAGAAGCAGAACAAGTATGTGCGGGGTGGCATGGTGCTGGGCCACCCTCTGCCCCCCCTGCAGCCAGGGGAGCACCGTGTGCTGGGTGTGACACTGCACCCTGCGCTGGCAACCATCTACCAGCAGATCGAGCAGACCTGGATTGACTCGCAGAAGCGTTCCAACAGTGATGCAGACCGCGACTTCACAAAGCATGTGGGTGCAGGGGTCAGGGCTGCTGCTCTGCTGCCGAACCTGTGTTCTGCAGACATATCCATGAACTACCCAATGCCCGTGTGTGCCTGATGCATACAGTACTGGTGGTTGAGTTCCACTGCCACAGAGTGTGCTCTCTCTCTGTGTGACCGCTTGCGTGGTGCTTTTTTTTCGTCGTCCTTCAGATCTCCCTGACCCACAAGGCCACCAAGGACGCGGTGAGAGGTAGGGAGCAGCGCAACGTGAAGAACACACTGACCGAGCTGCTGCGCATGGACGACCGGGATGACCTGCTGGACATTGCACTGCCAGAGTGGGTGGAGCTGCAGCACGTGCGCGTGGTGGGGGACGATGCAGGACGAGGCCGTGGCCTGGTGGCGGCTGAGGTGGGTAGTGGGGTGGCTGCTGCAGAGTATGGGGTGTGGTGGCCTTGTGTATTCTGGCACATATCTCCCTGCTGGGTTGCACCACCGCTTGCTCCACACACTGTGGCACACACTGTGGATGACACATGGACCTTATGCACTGTGAAAGTGACATTTGTAGCAGAGGTTTGGGTGTGCACCTAAGCCTTTGCCTTTCAGCAGCACCACCGCATTACTGCTGCATGGCTCTGACAGTCTTGAGCCAAACATCGCGGATGGTGCACAATGCAGGACCTAGAAGTGGGGACAGTACTTGGCCCAGTGGCTGGTTACCTGTTGCCACCTGCTGCTGTGTTCCAGCCCCCAGCTGTCACGCTGCCTGGTGTGGCGCCACACCGTGTGGCCATGGACATGCTGCGGTACGTGGCTCCTCATGCAACCACCTGCGCTGGATCGCGTGGGCTCATACCGGATCACCTCATGCGTCACACTCGTGCAAGCATGCCATGCTGCCCCGTGTGCTGTGCTTTACTGGGGTGCTGCCTGGCCCCCTCCCCCTGCCAGCTCACTGACCGCACCACACATACTGGCATTGAGTTTAACCGCGCAAAGCCGTGTAATAATGATGATGATGATGATGCTGGCATTCCCTTGGTGGCCAAATGTTATCATGTGTGCCGGTGCTCGGATCTCAACCAGCAGTGTCGTGTGGCCTGTGGCCATGATGCAGGTACACGTTCCCTGTGGAGGTGCAGCTGCAGAGCGGGAGCCCCGTCCACCAGTTCCGCTTGGCCATGCTTGGGTACGGCAATGCAGCTGCGCTGGTGAACGACCCCAACGTGTACGTGCAGAAGGACGTGGAGGGGGCGGATGGGCAGGAGGACACCACCACTGTTGAGGTGCAGCAGGAGGGCGAGGAAACCGTCAAGGTACGGTAGAAGTGTTGTGGTTTTGGTTTTAGGGCTTTGGCCTCTGGGCGCGTGAATGGTGGCCACAGCAGCGGCAGCACATACACGCATGCCAGCACACAGCAGGCCAGCCAACTCCTGACTGCTTCAGGTTGTTCATGCAACCGTTCTGCTGCTTTAAGAAATGCTCATCATGGACGAGGGGGGTCAGTATGCGCACAGCCGGTGACTTGTGCTCCTGCGCCTCTGGTGCGGTGCAATGTTGATGTGTGATGTGTGATGTGTGATGTGTGGTGTGTGATGTGCTCAGGTGCTGGTGGTTGAGGTCCGTGGGATGGCCTTGCCCTTCCTCGTCGTCGTGCGCCCAGTGGCGGCAGGGCAGCCGCTGCTACGCAGCTATGGCCTAGACTGGTGGCGCACCGCCCACAATGCGTGGCTGGACCTGGACTCGGCCATGCACAGGTCCAAGGTCAAGGACTACAGTGAGCAGTTCCTGGAACAGTGTGACTCAGCGCTGCCCGCGCACGCCGACCCTGCTATGCTGGCCACACCTGCTGCTGCCCCCGGCTCCACGCGGACCCCACCCACTACTGCAGCAGCCCCAGCACCTGCAGCTCCCACACAGCAGCAGCAGGAGGCAACACCTGCGCAGCTCCCACTGCAGCCTCAGCCGCAGCCTATGCCTGAGGTGAAGCAAGAGCCAGGCAGCACAGCAACTCCCCGCACAGGCCCAACAGTCGAAGCACCATCTCCTGCTGGTGGGGGCGCAGCCGCACAGCAGGCGAGTGGTGCCCCTGCAGGCTCGGCCGATGAGAAACCGCCTGCTGCAGCACCCGCACCCGCACCAGGCACAAAGGGAACTGTGCCCATCCGGGGCAGCAGGCCTGGGTCGAGGTCAGAGCCAAGTCCGAGCAGCAGTGCAGCGGCCTCAGGGCAGAAGGTGGATGAGAAGGGTGAGGAGCGCGGAGGTGAGAGCAGGGGACGTACCTGCATGAAGCCCCTCGTGCCTTGCGTGCTGCACATTCCCAGAGTTGGGGCAAGCACGGCTGATGTGCTGAGAAGCATCACACCAGCAGCATAGTTTGTAAATCCACGCGCTGCGTTTGCTGTTATGGTGGTGATTATCACGTGCAGGTAAGCATGGCCGCACTGACGCCAGCGCAGAGCCGGGCGCTAAGCGCACCAAGCTCGACAAAGACAGTGAAAAGAGCAGGTCAGACAGAGACAGGGAGCGTGACAGAGAGCGCGACAGGGAGCGTGACAGGGATCGGGAGGGGGGTCGGGAGAGGGAGAGGGAGAAAGACAGGGAGAGGGAAAGAGAGAGGGACAGGGAGAAGGACAGGGAGAGGGAGAGGGACAGGGAGAAAGAGAAGGAGAAAGAGAGGGAGAAGGAAAGGGCCAAAGAGGGTGGCAGGCAGCCAGAGAAGGAGAGGCAGGACAGGCAGAAGGAGCAGGACCAGCGAGGCAAGGAGGCAGCACGGGAGCGTGAGGCGCCGCGCAGGGAGGATGGCACCGCGCAGAAGGAAGCAGTTAAGGCGGAAAAGGAAACTGCAAAGGATGAGAAGAGGTGTGTGCTAGTCTCGGGTGTGCCACATCGCAACGCTGCTGCGTGTTTGCAACTGGTGTTAGCTCCTCACGGCGGTAACCCCCTCTATTCATCAGGGCCTGAGGTACAAGCAAGCAAGAGCGTGCGCCATGTGGTGCGCATGCAAGGTGTCTGCTCTGCCTGCCGTTACGTCATTTGCATGCCACGTGTCCCCACAGGCCTGCTGCACCCCCTGGTGTGGTGCCAGCACTGATCAACCCAGGATTTAAACATGATGAGAAGCTGGAGAAGGCTGCTGCCCAGGAGGCCAAGTCCCGGCAGGATCAGGATGCAACTGCGCTTGCCGCGGAGCGCGACAGAGAGATGCAAGACGCGTGGGAGGGTTGTGAGATGGTGTATGCATCACTGCGCAACGGCACCTTGCCAAAAGCATGGTACATAGAGGCTGGCTGGGAGGCCATCAAGGCTCATATGGCAGCATCGGGCATGTGATTTGATGCTGGCCTGCTGCCATGCAATGAGATGTGTGCGGGAGTCATGTGGCTTTGTTCCTGGCGCTCCGTCATGCTTTCTGTTTCATGAAGGCATCTTGGCGCCAATGCGGCATGTACATAGCTGCAGGCTGATGCTGAAATGGGATGTGGACGTGCACAGCGGAAGGTTCAAGTAGTACTTAGTATGCAACTGTACGCATCCTGCAGCTGCGGTCCCAGCACCATGGCATTCATGGAGCTGGCAGGGCCTGAACTATATGTCTATATCTTGCGCGGTCATCTGATAGGCTACACTTTGAGGAGGCGATTCTGTTGTGGGGCAGGTTACTTGTCCAGCATCAACTACAACGGTGAATGATCACGACATCTGCTGTATGGTCAGTGTAATGGCATGAGCTCATCCCTCTGTTTTTCCGTGTGAGCGCCCGTCTGGCAATGCTTCATGCGTTTCCACTGTAGTATTCATGCTGAACTCGGGTCACTCACTGGGTTTAATCGTCAGGCAACCACGGTGCATAAAACATCGCTTAGTATGCTTCCCTGCTGCTACCCTCCTCTCCCCATGCTTTGTAGTGCCGCTACTGTACTACTGTGCATGTACTGCTTGCTACTGCTACCTGCAGTGTGTGCTCTGCAGTGGGGCTGCAGTGTGTGCTCTGCAGTGGGGTAGTCTCAGCCTGCAGCTCACGCTGTCAGCAGCCACATCAGCCTGCCATAAAACGCCGCCCATGTGAGCGTCACACCCCCTGTGCCCCAAACAGGTGGCTCCACGCCCACTGGCACACCCTCAGTGAATGTGCGGGGTGTGAGCGTCCACAGGATGTCATCTTCTGTGACTGCCCACAAGTCTCTCACAGCCAGCCGCAGCAATGCTGTGCGCAGTGCGATGAGCTGTACGGCATGGGCCGGGACTGCTTGTGGCTGCACGACCCTCGCTGCGCTTGCACTGTCCGGTCCTGCTCCGGCCGCCCCACCCCCAGGCGCTGTGGCCGCTGCTGCTGCTGGCTGCACATGCTGCGGCGAGGGCAGCGGCTGCTCCCCAGCGTACGGCAGCGCAAAAAAGGCGCGCTTCACTGCCGCTCGGTGGTGGCGCACCGCTGCAGCCACACGCGTTGTGCGCGGGGCCGCGTAGTCGCGTGCCGCCGCCTGCAGCACCGCCACAAACTCGCCGTGGCTGATGTGTGTTACTGCTTCGTAGGGCACCCCCTCGTCATCCACACCCGCCCGTGCGGTGCCCGCGCCAATCAGCCGCTCGTGCAGCAGCACTTCGTCCACTGCACTCTCCTCATAGCCCCATACGCCGACCGCCACCTCGCGCAGCTGTGATGCTAGCAGCGCCAATGGCACCTGTTGGGCGGGGGGTCATGATGGGGGAAGTTCATAAGCGCAGCGAAGGCAGCACTACATCGGGGCCCCATCCAGGCGCACACATCAGCTTGCAGGTGCTCGCTGCAACCAACGTAGATGGCATTTCCAGGCAAACCCATGCCGTGCACCAAAGCAAAGGTGCCGCGTGACATGGGTGCAAGCAGCACGCACAGCTCTGATCAAACGTTTACTACGCATTTACTTATGGCACACAAGCATCACCTTAGTGTCCAGAGCCCCGGGGGTGCTGCCAGCGTCATCACCACCTAGTGACAGCACCTCCTGTTGCTCCTCTGTGGCCCAATGACCAGTGGCCAGGCCATAAAAGATAGCAGCCAGGTCGTCTGTGTGGCGCTGCAGGGAAGAGATCACGGAAAAAGCACGGCCATACACATGAACGACATCAGCGGGGCGGGCCCGCTTTTGAATGTGTGCTTGCATGCAACACAGTGAGCTCTAAGCCAGGCAACAGTGCCAACAGGCACTCTCATGTTCCCTCCTGCGGCCCCGGAAATCCGCAAAGCACCTGGCAACCAACAAGGTGAACAGTCGCAACGCATGAAGGTCACGCAGCAGCACACGCTGAGCCCTGAGCTCGCAGCCGTGGGCATGCACACCCACGCACCAGCAGCTGCGACACCAGCTCTCGTGCACCCTTGCGCGCCAGTTGGCGGTTGAGGCTGAGCGCTGACAGCACAGCTGCACCATCCTCACACGGAGAAGGGCCAAGCTTGTTGTGGTGCGTGCGCGAGCGAGGCCTGCATCAAGCACACCAAGCACACAGAGCACACACCATCTGCGACCCCATGCCCCTGTGCAGCCACAATGCTGTGCTGAAACCAGGCCATGTGTCTGTGGACGCTGGGCAACCATCAGACACTGCCACAGGCCCAGAAGGCGTGCATGCTTTGCAGGATTATCTGCGCTGCGACACACACTATGAGCCCTGTACACTGCATTTGCCCTACACACGAGGCAGTAGACTACACCACCCACATGATGAGAGGCGTGCACGCGATGTTCAGGTGTGTGATGCGGCGGTTGACCCGGAGCAGCCGCACCAGCGCCATACCACCCTTGTCCGCGATGGGGTTGCGTGACAGATCCAGGGCTGTCAAGTGCATGTGGCCCTGCAGAACCAACACAATGTTGCAGCCCATCATCACAGCGAGCACAAACCTCAAGCTATTGTGGGTGCACGGCACGCCAGCTCAGGCTGTGCATAACAAATGAAGTGGTGGACAGCCGTTTCGCGCAGGCATCTCCCTTGGACTGTGTGCCCTGTGCTAATGCGCCGCATCAACACACACACACACTTCCCCATCCTCCCTCCACACACCTCCATCGCCCTGCACAGCTGGTCAACCGCGGAGCAGTTGAGGCCACAGCCCGAGAGGTTGAGGTGCGTGAACGTTTGGTCCGCACACAGCACAGGCAACAGTGGCAGCAGCCCCCGTACCCCCAGGTACTCCCGTGACAAGTCGTACCCAAACTGCGGGCTGTAAGTAGTGCAGCACACCACAGCATGCAGTACATGCAGTACATGCGGTTCAGTTTATAAAGGGATGGTGGCCAAGCGCATGCGAGGCTGTTTGAGGAAGGTCCCCCCGTGCAAGCAGCTTGCGGCCTGCATCCACAGATGCCGTGCATACGCTGCCACATCTGTACTGCCATGCCCTGACAATGTACTGCCAAGCTCAAGAACTACTGCCAGGGGCTCACCTGGGGCGCGAGTTGAGCGCGTTGTACACGGCCATTGCGCCCTTTGGCCCCTGTTCCAGCACACAGTCCACCAGCACACCCACCGCCTCCTCCCGCCCCAACTCCTGCAAGGCGCAAGGGGAGGTGGCAGAGTGCAGCAGTTGGCAGAAACAGTCAGGCTGCCAAGAACAGGACACGCGTCTGTTGTGAGCATTCATTTGGATCGAACGCACACCACTAAACCCACCGCAGCAACCCTGCAGCCACCACCGACCTGAGGCAGGTTCGCCCACACCACACTACTTGCTGCCGCAGGTTGCAGCAGTGTGCTGAGCGCATGCAACTCCTCACGGTCTACTAAGCCCTGCGGGCAGAATTGAAGGTGTTGTGTCTGAGGTGAGGGTGGGACAGGGGAGAGGCAAGGGAAGAGATGGTGCATGTTTGTGGCGTCGGGGTCTGGGGGGCGCCAGGTGTTGCAGGACGTGATGAGGCATGCCGTGCATCTCCCCCAAACCCCCGTGATATGCCGCCACCACTTTGCGCTCCCTATCAGGCAGGTCTGCAACTTTGCTAGCTGCCAGGCAACTGCGCTGCCTGTCCAGCCCTCAGCTGCTTGCTGAACTGACCTGGGCCTCCATGTCCAGCCGGTCCACCAGCATGCCTGCCAGCTGGCTGAGCTCAGGCACCTGTACCCCACCTGCATGAGCCAGGAAGCAACCAACATCACAGCAATGGAGTGCTGCCCAAGCTTTTCCGGCTTGGCTTGCGGCCAAGCACAGCAGCAGCGGGCTGTGTCTGGCGCCTGCTGCACCGATGTGCAGCAGTCAGCACACAGCCAACACAGGGCACCACCCACTTGGCACACACCAAGCTGCTGCATGACAACTCACCAGGAGCCTCGTATGTGCTGACCACATCAAGTGCAGCCTGTTGCAACTCCTCGTCAGGGACAGACGCAGCAGCTGCTTCGATCAAGCGCCTCACTTTGGGCACAGGCAGCATGGGCTGAGCCTTGGAAGGGCTGGGTGGGTCGATCTCTGGTGCATCCGGCCCAGAAACTACTGCCACAGGTGGCTTGTGTGGTGATGGTGGTGAGGGTGTGGTCACTGACTCACCTGCTGCAGCTGCGGCTTCCTCCAGGGACATCCTGTGGATGGTCGAAATGTGCATACTTCATTAGATTGCGACACCTGCTCGGCTTGCGCACACAGACCATATCGGCAACATGGTGCAAGCCCTTCCAACGCAGTCAACAGTTGAAGCATTTGTTGTACTGTGCTGCTCTGTACTGCACGGGGTTGGCGTGACCTGTACTTCGATATGTGCATCAACACCAGCCCAAGGTGCAGGTGCACAATATGGCACCCAAGCATGCCCAAGCTCACCTTGGGTTGATGAGCCCAATGATCTGGTCCACTGTGCTTGCCCGCAGCACGGGTGGCTGCAGCCCACTGGTGGAGCAGCCTGCTGTGGCATGGTCAAGCATGAGCTGCACAAGCTGCTCCCTGCTCAGCCCATACACCTTGTGCAGCGGCCATGGCTGCGTCTGCCGACTGCGATGGAACAGCTGCGCGGAACAGTGGTGAACGGCAACGAGGAAAATGGGGGATGATTACACATGCGTGGACCAGCTGTCGCTGTTGTTGCGAATCCATCGCAGGCGCCATCTGTGCCAAAGCAAGCAGCTGTGCAGAATGGAACAAGTTGGCTGCTGACGACCACTGCTGCATGCAGCAACATGTCTACCAAGGAAGGCAAGTGGAAGGGCCGTTGCCCATGTCATGCTGTGAACTGCAGCTACTTCAACTTGCCTTCTTTACCAGCCCGCTCTGTGCTGTCACACCATGCTCCTTGCAAGCATCCAGGTAAATGGTCAGCAGGGAAGCAGGTGGCACCTCCCATCTGTACACATGCGCACATTAGGGCACATAATCACATGTCCCCATGTCCCCATACGACTAGCAGCCCGTCTAGAGTTCCAGAAATATAAACAAGCACCTTCCTTGCTGCCTGTATGCATCATGATAGTAACTCACCTGGCTGGAAGCACACGGTCCCGGATCAATACAGCCCCAACCATGACGCTCTGCGCAGTCGCCAACAAACGCTCGTACTTATGTACTCGTAAAGAACCGACGGCGCTTACGTATATGTTGCATTATTCCTTAGACGGAGGATAGCATCTGCGTACACAACACCAGCATATCTTTGCCCTGACCCACGCAGTGTCGTGCGCAGCACATAGTTCTTAAATTTCTCACAGGGGTCAACTGCACTGCCGCGCAGGCAGTACAGGCGTTTACATCCTGGCGGCAGGCTCTGGATGCCTGTGGTCTGAGCTCTGTAGAAGTTTATGTCTTCACTCAATGTGGTGCAGCTGGTGCTCAGGGAGCTGCTACATGTCAATGTACTGCTCGTTGGGGGGCTTTGTCCAAGACCACGTGTTACAGCACGACTGCTCAGTCGATGAGTGCAGCTGTAATAAAACCAGTTCATGGCATCACCAGTTGCAGGACAAGAATAGAAAGAAAAGGTTTATCCGCAAGCGCTCCACAGCCGCCTGCAAACATAACAGCGGCGTAGCCGGATGCTTGAAGCTTGTCAATTTCCATCTGATCCTCTGGTGAAGATCCACCAGCAGCAAACAAGGACACCCAAACTGCGCAAGTTCCATAGAAACCCAATAAAGGTACAGTCAAGGAGATAGCTCTTGTTGATATGTCGCCAAAAGGCTTCCTTGCTCATCTGTCCTTTGTCACAGAATCCCACACCGCATGATCTATTCATGTACACACTGTTCATGAGTCAAAACCACAGCACCTTCACCATGAACCAGCCAGGACAAAACACAGAGACCTTCGCCATGCTGCTTAAGTGCACAGCCATGCACCGGCTCTCAAGCAAACGCAAGCGGCATGGCAGACACACAATTGAAACACTACATCTACAGCATGACGAGTGGTGAGCAAACGTCAGAACAGCTGTGAGCTGTTGCGTGTGAGATACAATGGCACAGCCTGCACATGACTGCAGCAGCTGCCGCACGCAGCTGCTCGTGGTGCCCGAAACCCTTCACTGCCCAAAGGTGCGCCAGTTGAAGGCGATGGGGGCCTGCAGTAGGTGTTCTGGGATGCCAAATGCATTGACCAGCTCCAGCGCCAGCTTGCCATCATTGGCAGACAGGGTGCCAAACACGCCATGCACTCGCTCACGCAGCGATGCCTTGTCCTACAGCCACGGGTGCAGGCAACCAATAAGTTGTGTGGTGAGCACAGAGCAGAGCCAAGTACTGGGCCCAGGCAGAGCAGCCCGCGAACCTCAAGGCAAGGGGCACTTAAAGTGCAGGCCTTAACAGAGCCTTCTACAAATCCCCGCAGGTATTATGCAGCACCAGGCAGCACACCCGGTTCCGTGTGCCAGCACAGCACAGCTGGGGAGTTGAGGCAACTCCAAGAAACCGGGCACCGGTTGACGTGTACTAAGCAATTACAACGCGTGGCCGACGCTCTGCATGAGGTCAGCGATCATGCCAGGAAAGGAGTCCGCAAGTGACGCAACCCGCGCACCTGCGCACTCAAAACGCCCGCAGCCAGGAAGAACGCGACGTCCTTCTCCACACGCGTCATGCCGTACAGTGACGCCAGCAGCTGCAGCGCGGGCCGCAGCGCGGGGTCTGCACGTGACGCGTCCGCTGCAAAGTTCTCCAGGCAGAAGCGCTCCGTGTTGGCCCAGCCCAGTGCAACAGCCACGTCCAGGTTGTCATCGAATGCCTGCCAGGCAGGATGGGCACAGACACACCACATCAGGATCACTGGTGGGCCGCAACCAATCCACGGCCTGATCCACATCAACGTCCTGGCCCTGTGTCGGCCAGGGACTGGCCCTGCCCGTGCGCTTCACCCTCCTTGTTCTGATACACGTGCCATTTTTATGGGTCAAGCACATGGAGAAGGTGAACCGTTCCCAGGACAGGCAGAGACATCTCACAAACAAACAGTGCACCCTCCACAGACCCCCCCCCTCCCACACCTTGGCTGCCGCCTTCTCTGCAGCCGCCTTGCTGCCGCCCGCCGCGCGTGCGGCCGCGGCCATCTCGCCTGCCAGCTGTTGCGCCAGCGCGTGCTCCCGGAAGCGCAGCAGCGCCACCAGCGCCTCAAACGACAGCGGCCCTGCAGGTGCGCCCGCCACGCTCACGACAGGTGCAGAGGGAGGGGAGGCGGTGAGCGCCTTGTCCTCCACACACGCACGCGCCACCTGCACAACAAGGGCAGCAGGGCCGGACTGTTGGCTGCGCAAGCAACAATCAGCGTGCTACGAGGGGTTGGCTGTATGCAGCCACTTTGTATGTTTTGATGGCCCACGTCTGGTACATGCCACTCGTGCACCCGGACAAATGTTGTCACACAACCACTCTGCGCTCGCCAACATATGTTCAAACCACAAACCTGCTGCATCATGACCGTGTTGTCGCCCTCGAACGTGACATCCACGTTCATGTCATTGCTCATGGGCCCGATCTTGTTGATGGACAGGAAGCCCATGCCACCACAGCACTGCAGGAGCGGGCAAGTGGCAGGGAAGTAAGCGGGTCAGGTGAAGTGCGAAATACAACCCCACCGCACCGCAGCACAGCACAATATCAGATGGCAACCCCTGATGCTGTGCTGTCCCAAACGCCAAAGTCACCCAAAGCTGCCGGGCGAGCTGCCAATGCTGAAGTCAGGGGCAAAAGGGACGCACCTCACGGCAGTCTTGCATGGTTTGCACACGTGACCAGGTGGCGGCTGCCTTGAGCCCAGAGCTCAGCACGTGGATGGCCTTAGCATCCTGGGGGCGGCCCGCCTCCACCATCTCCTGCGGGAGCAGGCCATGCAGGGGTAAGGTGGGTGGACAAGTTTGTGGTGTGTCGGGGTCATAAGACAATAAGAGGCAGACAGAACACACCATGATCGTGCGCAGGCAGGGCACACTGGGGCATCCACCCAAATTCATGACTGACAGTTGCGAGGGGCTGCCAGCTGTGTCACGACAGGCACACCACTGTGATGGCGCGCGCGACAGCCGCACCTTGAGGCGGCGCTGCGCAAGCTGCAGCGCGTACGTGTTGGCAATGGCGGGTAGGAGGCGGCGCTGGTGCGTGAGGTACGCCATGATGGGCTTGTCCCCAAACTGAGGGCGCTGGCACGCGTAGCGCGTGGCGATGGTGAGCGCAATCTTCTGCCCGTCCACGCCACCCTGTGCGATCAGCACGCGGCCAGTGGTGAGCCCGCCCACCGTGACACCAAAGCGCTGCGAGATGGAGGGGATGGGAGAGGTGTAGGTGCCGTCAGGCGCCACCGACGCGTACCTGCAGTACAGCGCATGCAGGGCGTCATGGGAGGAGCAGCCAACAAAGGAGGACACTGTAACTACCAAGCGGTTTCAAAGCAGCCAGGCGGGCAGGATGCACGTGTGAAGGGCCTTGCTCCATAGCACCTTGAAGCGCTCCTTTGGCCCAACCCAATCAATGCCACATTGTCAGCAATTGATGCCCCCAGGCCGCACTCACTTGTCCAGCAGTGCGTCGCGGGGCACGCGCACATTGTCAAACCATAGCTGGCCATTGTCCACGCCGTTCAGGCCCTGCTTGGGACCCATGTCCTGAGCGTGTAAAGCATGCCATGCATTCATGATGAAGCTCACAACATGTCAATGCAGCAATGTGACGAGACGTGATGGAGGTTGAGTGGGGTGGCATGGCATGGCAAGATGGGAGATCAAGCCAAGCTGTAGCAGCACCGTGGTTCAGGCAAGGCATCTTTGTGACCTGGGAACCTTGATGATGCCTGAGCGGCAGTGCTGCTACAGCTTGGGGATATCCAACTCCTCACAGCCAATGCCTGAGCTAAGATGCTGCAAACCAATTGGAGCAGCAGAGGCCTGGCATGCTGCTGCCCTGAGCCCGTTGCCCACTAAGTCAGTCACTCACTCGGTCACTCACACCAGCACCCCCTCACGCACGCACTCACCTTGATGCGGATGTTGGGCAGCACGCGCAGCTGGTCGTCACGGATGCGCACCACAAACGCGTGCACGCCCTCGTACTTGCCCTTGGTGTACAGCTGTGCAAACACAACAGTGACCTTGCCGTGCTGGCCTGTGCCACCGATCCAGATCTTGGAGGCCTCGTTGCTGGGGGTGTTGATGATGAACTCCTGCATGGACGGTGTGAGGACATGTGAGTACAGAGTGATAACAGGAAGGCAAGAGAGCATCAGGGGGGGATGTGTGTGGCATGAGTGAGATAAAACGACTTGCCAGATAGCATCACAAACCATGCCATCTCTCACAAAACCACCTCCTCAACGCATGAGACCAGCCAGAAAGCCCACAGCAGTAAGCCCACAGCAGTACACATGGGCCGCATGCAACACTATAAGCTGCACCTGTGCGGCGGGGTCGTACACAGCCGTGGTCTCAATGCCCGCGACGTTGGAGCCGTGGCCCAGCTCAGTCATGGAGAAAGAGCCAGTGAGGTCCAGGGTGTCCAGGCGGGGAAGCAGAGACTCGTGGTGCTTCTGCAAAAGAGCCCAAGCCGCAAGACAGGTGAAAAACGGAAGAGCAGGGACCTGGCGACTGTTGAGGCCAGCGGATGCCACGAGCAGGGGCAGCGAAACAAACGCAGCTCCCACTGCATGCAGCCGCGCAACAGATCGTGCCTGGACCTGTTCGGTGGTCCCACACACCTGGGTACCCAGCTTAGAGATGGTGCCACCGCACAATGTGAAGTGGACGCCGGCCTTGATGCCCAAGCTGTAGTCACACCAGGACAGGCACTCCAGGGCCGCCATGAACTTGCGCGGGTCTGCACATGTTGCAAGAGGAGTGTGCCATGGGTAGCAAGGACATGAAGCGGTCAGCCCCCACACCAGACACAGATGAGCTGCGGTCTAAGCTGAATATGCAGCGTCTACTAACCTGAAACACATGCATTAGCGTGTGAAGAGGTTCATTTGAACAGGGGCGTTAAGATTGGCAGACCAAGATCACTCACTTGCAGTGTAGTCACGGACTGAGAAGAACTTTTGGGCAACCACCTTCTTCAGCCGCTGCAGCGTGACCTCACGGAAGTCCATAAGTGAGAGGTAGCCATCATACTTGAAGATGTCATCCTGCAGTTAGTGGGGGAGGGCATGATGTGCAGCACACCATGTGTTGGACCTTCACGCTTCAGATGGACGTTGCACAAGGTCAGGCTGCTTAGTGCAAAACCATGCACAGCGTCCTGCACATGGGCTGCAGGGGTGTTGTTCGCAGGTGTATGGAAGAGGACGCGCCCAACCAACATGCTGCTGACCTCAGCGCTGAGGTAGCAGAACCAACCTTAGGTGCATGCAAGCTGTCCTCAGCATGCTGATGCGCATGCAGAAACCAACCTTCAAGAAGTCGAAAATCCTCTGGCGCAGCTCCAGGTTATCGTGCACAATGAACTCGTTCATCTGCTTGCTGCAAAAGTCTAGCTTGCTGCTGCTCGCAGCACTTGAAGGCACCTCCTGCAGACCTGCCGCAGTGAGTTGGCGGGACAGGACGTCCAGACGCTCGCGTGCCGCATCGTTGGCCATGGTTGACCCCCTTGAGTGCCTGGATGAAATTGGTTGGGATGGAAGGGGTCAAGGTGGAATTCTGCACTCAGACAAGTTTGGAGACGAGTCTTATGCGTGTGTCCTCAGTGAGCGGTATCGGAAGTTTAGTTGTGTGTAGTGCTGACACGTCAACATGTATTGTCCGCAGCTTCAACCAACAGGACGCGCGATGTGGAGCGGACATTCCTCATGCACAGTGCATTTATGTGTGCCTGTTCACCATGTCGCTTTGATTAGGACCTGCCTCAGAGCTTCAGCTTTTGCAATCTTTCCCTCGCCACCTACGTGTCAGGCAATTGCATCTATCTACTTGCTCAGATCAGTCCCAGCACAACAGCCCACATACTCACAGCATTATGTCACCACGCACCACACATTACCCTGCGTCAGACACCCGCTCCTGGGCTTGCTTGCCCATATCAAGATGCCTTCAAGCATACTGCTCATTGCCACAGCAATCATCGGTGGCCTGTGCAGTGAGTTGAATGGTCGACTGCGAGTTGAAATTACCAGTTGGCATGTCACATCAATCCATCAATCCATGGTCCCTGCTTGTATGCTTTGCTGGTGCAGGCGTGCAGGCACGCGCGCTGCCTAACCGCGGTGGCAGCACACGCAAGCTGGCGCAGCAGTTAGGACCAGCCATTTCCCCCACAGCACCTGGCACTCTAACATTGGTGGTGTTGGGTGATTCGTACTCAGATGTGGGCAGGTAGATGCGGTCTATTGCAACTTGCAAGACGGGGCGTGTATGACGCCTGTTGATGGCGCGTGCCGTGTCAGGGGCTGGGCTGTCACTTGAATGGTGTCAGCAACCTCTTCGGTGTTCATGCTGTCAAGGCTGTCGTTGGCCATGCCATGCACCATGAGGCAATCAATCTGCATGCGGCAGCCCCAGAAATGTGTCATGCTTTGCAATCTGACGCATAACACTGCCCTTGCATTGTGCCAGGCGCTTTGCTGCCTCAAATGGCTCTGGACCAGATCCCAGGTGGTACTGGCATGGGCGCTACAGTAATGGGCCAGTGTGGGTGGAGTATCTGCCCAACATGACTGCCGGGCAACTACACCAGCCACTCATCACGGTGAGGCATGCCTGCATATGGCAGCAGCTGCAAGTATCATTTTTCCAACTGCCAACGCAATCATGTGTGGGCGGTGAACATGTGCATACACGGCTGTCACTGCCAGCCTGCCATTCGCAGACAAGTGTTGAACCTGTGCTTCTGCCTGCATGACCATCTGCTTCTTGCCAGCAGGTGAGGAACTTTGCTTTTGGGGGCGCCCCTGCATGCCCTGGCAAGACACCTGACGAGAAGCCACCAAAGCCTGCCCTTCAGGACCAGATAGCCGAGTTCCTGGACGAACTGAATGCCACCAGCACCGCCAGGAACTCATCATCACCTTTCAGCAACAACAGTTTTGCTGCTGATCCGTTTGGCCCTGCCAACACGGAATTGTTGGGCTCTGATGGCACCGGCCAGCCATTGCAGCCGGATGAGCGACGTGTGGTGGTGCTGCAGGTGAGTCAGTTGCTGCGTCAGCCCTCTGTGCTGCGTGTCTGGCCCCATGCATACTGTAGTACCAATATGCACGTCAGCTGCTGGGTATGAGACGGTGGTCAATGTGCCTTGGACAGCAAGCTCATTGGGCACATTGCGCTGATGACTGGGTCATGCTGCTGGCATTGATGCCATGGCTTCCAGTTTGGTGGGAATGATTACCTCAACGAGCTCGAGAATGTGTCGCGCCATGGCGACTTCAACTTTGGCCTGCCTGAGCTGCCGCTGGAGGTGGTGCAATGCATCAAGGTGGCCGTGAACGCAGTCCCGAATACCGAGCTTACACGCGACTATCAGAACGATGTGGAGCACAAAAAGCCGCATTGACTGCTGATGAGCACCAACTCTTGGCACACAGGTGTACTCGTTGCACCAGCGGTGACTGTGTGATGTGCTCAGGCTGCAACACTGCATATCAACCACATGCACATCTGGCCAAATGCTGCAACTTGAGACTGTCCTGCAGGAGGGTGCAGCACGTCTGTTGGAAGCAGGGGAGCGGCACCTGGTGATCATGACCCTGCCGCCAGTGGACCGCACACCCTTGCTGGAGGGCGGGCCACTGAAGCTGCTGCGCGGGTGGATGTCACGCATTGCGGACCGCCACGATGCAGCACTCAGGCAGGCGCGTCATCGGCTATCGCATCATCAGCATGCCACAGCATGTCTCTGGCAACTGTTGGGAGTGTATGTATGGATCTTGGCGTGCTCTGATCTGAGCAGCACAACGAATAAAAGCATGTCTGATTGAGTGCAGATGCTGGGACTCAAAGCTGATGAACAGTCGGGGACTTGCTCGTTTCTCTTGCACTGCTCCACTTGCAGGCAGTCGCGGACCTGCGTGCGAACTTCTCAGCTACCAACCGAACATCGAACCAACTCGGTCAGAGTCAAAATGTGACAATTGAATTGTATGAACTGGGACATGTGATGACCACCTTTGTTGACCAATCAAATGAGTTTGGATTCAGCAACGCTAAGGAGGCATGCTTGGAGTATGGCAATGCCGTTGGTGAGTGCGTGCGGCCCGGGGCGGGGTGGGGGACCCTAGCACACTCCTCGCCAATCCTCTCCCACTCCCAAAGTTCCTGCGAACCGTTTGAAGTACCGAGAGAACACATACAACGACGGGCCTTTGCAAACCTGCAACACCAGTACTGTGCAGTCTGTTGTGCAGCCGCTCTTAAGATTGCACATCAACATTGCTTGTGTTCTGTACGCGACTAAGAACATTCTGCTGGTCTTCCCCATGACCGTCTTGCAACAGGTAGTGCGCTGTCAAAGATACCCCTCGTGGGAGAGGCCATTGGAGGTGCCATCAACAGCTTGGGTGGAGGCAAGATTGAAGGCGAGTGCGACAACCCTGAGCAGCATGTGTTCTGGGACAGGGCGCATCCCACCACACGTGCACATTCTCTGATAGCATCTGACTTCAACCGTACAGTGCTGGGCCCTGCACTAGCTGCTATTGTGTGAGCGTCGTTGTTGAATGGGTCAACCCCATAACACGCTGATGTGTGCAGCCGTGGTGCAGATCTCATGTTGGCTGCAGCTTGGTTAATGTGAGTGTTCACGGTTGAACAATTACGACCATTTCAGTATGGGACGATGGCAAATGACATGAGGTGCGGGCCATCCAGCAAGCTGTTCCACTGTACGTGAGCGAACTAGTGGGTGCTGCATTCACATCCTGGGTGCATGTACAGGCTGTACACCTGCTGGAGCGCTGGTATGCAGGGAACGCTGGGACATGGACTCAATGCACAGCTATACATCGTGTGCACGCTTGCTTGGTGCATCACGTATTGCTGATGGTACGGTGTCACACGTGTAAGGACTTAATGATGTGCATGCCAGACGAAGCTTGTTGCACAGGGTCTTGCGAATACCAGTTGTTAGCTGAGGTACAAGCCACCATGCAGATGCAGGTGTGTGCTGAGGGTTTTGCAGGTTACCAACCCAACGCGTGATCTTTACGAATCCATTGTTACTTGACCTATGCAGATCTCCCATCGCTGCAAGGCGCAGGCACCTGGTGAATTTGGCTTCTGGATGATTGTGTTGGTTCTTGAACGCCATTGTCGATTCTTGTATGCAACATCGCTCTTTACTAGATCATTTAACCATCTTCGCCTGCATCCATCCTCCTCGTCTCGTAGTGTCTGGTCGCACCTCTCGCAAGACGTTCGTCTGCAAAGCACAGGTAGTGTCATTCGCAGCTTTATTGCAAACAACAATCCAGGGCATAGTAGATGAATATGCTGATGGTTCCTGTGTGTGTCTAGCATGAGTGGCTTGCATGCATCACAAGCCTGTACCACATGCGCAAGGCACCTCGCACACCTGCCACAATGCTTACTGGTCCTGACCACCTCTACAGCATTCATCGATGCACCTGTTGGGGCCCAGGTATCTATGGTGCGGTTGCCAGCAGCCCACCCCATGTCACATACAACATGCACAAGTTGCATATTCTTAAATCATGCGTTCCTGTTCTGAACATGTGAGCAGGCCCAGGGCAGTGAGGGCGGCGTGGAGAGGCGTGTGGCTGCAGGCCTGCTGGCTGTTGCTTCAGCTGCCAGCCTAGTGTTTGCACCCATGGAGGCGCAGGCCGTGTCAGGTGTGCAGCTGATCATTCAAAAGTTATGTGAACATCGGCTGCACAGGAAGAGGCAAACTGGACGGGGATTGATTCGTGCATGCGTCTGTGTAAAGCGGTGCGCTGCATGGCCAGGTGTTGGGTATTTCTGTCCAAACTCACCGCTTGCACTTGACCCGCATGGAGGTTGCAGCACCACCACCATGCTGAGCTTGCAACAGCACTGCTGCTGCGCTGTCAACTGCTGTGCATGACGCAGGTGGTGGCGGCATCTCCGCACCCATTTCTGGTCAGGACTTCAGCAACAAGGTAGGGCCAGGGGCGTGGCATTCACCTTGCTCAGGCTGGTGTACACGGGCCGCGGCAGTTTAGGTCGTAGTGTACAGAAGTGTTGTGGCTTTGTGAGGTAGACAAGGTGCTCAGCACTTTCTACACGTGTGGAGGGTGCATTCCGAGCGTTGACCAATGAATGGACAGCTTAAAGCAGCTCATCTTGTCAGCAAAATTGCTGACATGCAAGGAAACAAGGTGCTGTTTTCTCAGCTGGTTATCTAACATTGTGATGTGGAGTTACGCGGGTGTGATTTGCTCATGCTGCAGGATCTGCGCAAGTTCAAGTACACCAAAGCTGTGATGCGCCAGACCAACTTTTCAGGATCCAACCTGAGCGGCGTGTCACTGTTTGGCGCACTTGCGGTGTGTGGTACTGGGATTGTCAGAGGTGTCAGTCAGTCAGTGGTTGCATGATGCGCACACAGCACACCCCAGCACAGCACCCAACACGGACACCAACACGCCTGCAGAGCAGCAGCACTGGCAGCGAACAGTGCCTGGCACGAGCAGGACCCTGTGTGTGCCAATTGACCTGCCCCGGCTTGACATGCTAATGTCTTGCACTTGTGCTGCGGTTCCATAATGTGGCGCAGATTGGCGCCAACTTCAGCGGGGCTGATCTGTCCAATGCTGACCTGGAGAGCGCTGATTTCGAGGGGGCTGACTTTTCAAATGCCATCCTGGCAGGCGCATTTGTGAACAACGCACAGTTCAAGGACATCAAGATTAGCGGCTCTGACTGTGCGTAGCGTGTTTGGGATGTTTCCCATGCGTGCACGTGCAGGGAACTTTAAGATTGGCTGCAGTCTGGATGCACACATGCACATATGCCATATGCCATACCCAACTGACCAACATAGGCTCAGATGTGGTAGTGCAGCCCTCTCATATATGTTGCAGCCTGATCATGCGGCAGCTTGGGCTGCAGTCCTGCCACTCCTCCATTGATGCTCACCCATTCATTGCATTTCTCATCGCTGTTGTGGTACTCTCACTGTGTGGATGCAGGGTCGGACGTGATCATGCGCAAGGATATGCAGAAATACCTGTGCTCGATTGCTGACGGCACCAACCCCAAGACTGGGGTGGACACACGTGAGAGCCTCATGTGCCCTTGAGCACAGCTCCATGCAAGGAGCAGCACGACGCATGCAGAGGGTGTGGTGGCCCTGCTGTTGTGCTGTCCTGGGTTGGGGTGTTCATGTCAAGATGCGTGGAATGGTGATGAAAAGATGGTTGTCAAAGGTTGTGATAGAAGCCAATCAACTCAACGATTTTGACGGTTTGTTATCGATATGATGTAGTGTGGTCGGTTGGGGATTGAATGGTATGGAGCTGGCGCTGTATATTATGCACAAAGAACGCTCGAAGGAAGTTGTGTTCAGCTGTGTTGGCCCTGTTTCTACGTTGTCCTGCCTACTTCGAGATTCACATGCTGCAAGCTGTCCGATATCAATAAGCATTGATACATCAACAACAGTCAAAACAGCTTAATCAAGTCAAAGGCATATAAGCCACAGTACACATCTGCACCATGTCGCTCTCGCTGGAGCCACCAGAAGTCACGCCAGAGACGGTTCGAAGGATGGGGGAGCAGCTGGGTATCAACCTCGACGATGCACAGTCGCTGCACTTGTTGTCTGTAGCACGACTGCTGCTGACGCTTCCCTTACCAACTAACTTCAAACACGCCGTGGACGAGCAGAAAAACTCGGTCTACCTCGATAAGCGGTGAGCACAATGCACCCATGTGACCATGTAATCAACATGCACATTACCTCATGCTGCCGTTCTCTGCTGGCGGTGAACCTGCAGGACCAGCCTCACATCAGACAAACATCCAAGCCTTAATCAAGCCAAGAAACTTGTCGCTGAGCTCCGGCAACAACATGGTCATGCACCTCCAACGTCCCGAGCTAGTTCAGATGGGGCAAGCGGCGCAGATGGGAACACAGCAAGCGTGCCAGCAGACCCAGCAGATGTGCAGGCTGGAGGTGCAGATGCCAGCTCTCAGCGGGACCAGCCCACAGACACGGGCACTGCTTCACCAGCAGCCGCTGCCGCAGCACCAGCAGCGGGCACATCTCAGACAGTCATGGATTTCACACGGCCTGATGGAGCCAATACATACTACTATGATTTCGCCACATCATCTGAGCTGCCGGGGAAACCAGAGGATGGGCAGCTGATTGAGCTGCCCGGGCAGGAGCTGCTGCGTAAGTTTGGGCTGGTGGCAGGAGAGCCTGGTGAGCTGACAACGCTCCGTTTTTACAGCTGGTGGTACGAGGACTATGAGAGCAATGACCTCACTCTGCGCGTCAGCGGGAACAGTGAGGCAGGGGGTGGCCTGAAGCGGCGCTATGTCACAGTGGAGTTTGACATAGCATCACAAACATTCACAATCCGATCCGTCACCGATGACCAGGAGATTGCGATCGCCAACATCCTGGCTGTGACATCCAAATCAGGTAGCACAGTGGAGGTGTGGGACCTGCATGTGGGGGCCACACTGAACATCCTGGGCCGGCTAGTGGCCCTGATGAAGGCAGATGGGCCAACAGCGACATGGAATGAGTTCCATGCCCGCCGGCTCAAGAAGCTTAAGCTCCAGCTGCAGGTGGGGTACTGTCATTACACCGCTTTGCGCGGTTAAACCCGTGATACTGCGGTTTGACGCATGTCCCTCCCCGCCTGCTCGTCCATGGCCTGGACCATCCAGTCATGGCCGTGTGTTCTGTGTGGCATGTACTAAGGTTGATAGATGAAAGTACAACATGGTTCTCGAGCCAGCAGTGAGCACATGAGGGCCCATGGAGCAATGCCATGGAACAGCTCTGGTATGGCCATGGAACAGCTCCTGTGCCTTGTCTCACGCTTGCCCATGTGCTTTGATATCATGCACGCACCACAGGATGAGCTGCACAAGTATCGTGTGCGCGCGCACAAGATGGCAGTCACGTTTGACCGTGGTGACACCGTGCACGGCGGCCTGTCCCTGAGGTACACAGTCAACCAAATCAACACACTGCTGGATGAGCTGCATGTGTACCGTCCATCCAAGGGTAAGGTATTACACCATGCGGGGCGTCTGCCTGCTTGAAACTCAAGCATGCTTGTGTGCACCACGCACAAGATGCACAGGGCGCACGCATGCGCAGGCCCGCTGTCTGTTCATCGCTGATCCAGGATGTTGCTCTGCCGCACGTTGCTCACTCATGCTTGCAGCGGAGCAGCTGCGGGCGCTGATTCAGATTCCAGCCTGAATTGTGTGCCGGCTGAGTGATGCAAACTACAGCATTCCAGAGGCTGAGCGCAAGCATGTCCAATACATAACAAGCGCTCACCACGGGCCAGTGGAATGAATATGTAGATGTAACATCCAAACTGAATTTTGGCAGAACAGACCACAAGTTCAAAGCAGGAGACACACAATCATGCCCGCTGCCGCTTGCGCAGCAATCGTGCTCCACCACCATTGCTGTTCACGCCAGCGCATTAGAATCTTGCACAGGGCTGCCTCATGTCAATTACGCCACATGTGCCCCATGATCCTGTCATCCTTTGTGACGCACACATGGCACTAATTGCGCCAGATACATGCTCAAAAGACCTGCTGTCCTTGGTCTCATACCTCACAACGGAACTCACTCCCTCACGCATCATGATCTTGCTTGCCTGTGCTGCTCAATGAACCACAACGCAGTACACATCCTGACCTGATACCACATACAATCCAACGTTGAACCCTTCGCCCATGGCCAGCTATGCCTTCCACGAAGCCAACACAAGCCACAACCACAGCCACCACCGCCCCCCGCCCCTTGTGGGAGGACCACCAAGTGCTGCTGACGCACTTGTTGCAGGCGTGCCGAATTATGCCATATCACGCCACCAAAGTGCACGACCAAATCAATCCATCGCAAATGCAGTTTATCGAGGCAGCATGCACCAATTGATGTGCCATGCATGCTTAGGTGCAACAGAGAAAGCTTGGTCACTGCCAGCGTTAAATCTGGACATCTCCATACATCGAAGCCATCTTATCCAGGTTGATGCACCGAATGCAGCCATATCACTCGCTCTGCACAATCACACCGCTCACTCAAAAGGACGCGAGACTTGCAGCTCCAGATTCATCAATCCAACCCACTGTTCATTTATTGGTGCCAATGTGTGAGCATCAGCACCTGAACGTGCCCTGTCCTACTTGCAAAACGGCCCTGCACCAGATCACGTCAGCAGCGTGTGCACTGCCGCATTAACTGCTGGCAGGCACATGTGCACATACCTCACAGGACACATAAGCAGTGCAAACTAGCAAATCTCAAGCTTGGCTGAGCCTTGCCCATGATGCCTGAGTTGAGACTCAGCAAATCAGTGCAGGTACCCTTGCCATCACAGCACGCATCAAGTTGGCTGTCAGTGATATTGAGTCCCCATGCATGGTTGGTCATCGTATCCTTGCTGATAACAAGTGGACCCGTGTGATCCTTCAATCTGCTTCTGTGACGTTGTTGTCGGCATTGACCTTAGCAGTGCCTCACCCACCAGCGGTACGTTACATGGACCCGATCAGCGCACCTGGCACACCCAGACGTGCTGCGGCAGCCGCACGCTGCTGGGTGTGTGTGGTCTGATGCGTCCGTGAAAGAGATCACTCTCAGGCGGCTTGGGGATGTAGGTGTGGAGCCTCACGCTGCGTGTGACGCCGATGTGCACAGGGTACACATGGAGCTTCCTGCCACATTGGCCTTGGCTGTTGCTGGGGTCTGGCTCGGTAATTGCAGAGGTCCATGCTGCAAAGGAGCGAGTATGTGCGTTGCGAGGTGCTCCACCGAGGTAGCCGCATGCGCCACACCGCCATCGACGCTCATGTTATTTGTGGTCCAAGTGCTTCATAGTAGCAGCGCCTGCAGCGCTGGAGGCAGTAGAAGCATAGGTGCAGCTCCAGCTGCTGATGCTGGTAGAGGGTGCAGCTGATGTACTCGTTGCAGACGCAGATGCGGCTGCTGCTGCGGCACCAGGCAGGGAGGTGGCAAATTTGGCCTGTGCACGGTTACCACACGCAACAATCTCCAACGACCGCCGGCTGCGAGCGAATGATGGGAAGGGAGGCTTGTGCACACCTGTGGGTCCTGCACCCCCACCTGAACCTGCAAGGTGTGGGCCGCCATGTGCCTGCTGTGTGAGCTGCATGCTGGCACGCCGCACAGGAGCAAAGGCGGCAGCAGGCTGCGGAGGGATCCTGAAGCTCGCAGCAGCCACCCCCAGGTGCAACCGGGACTCTGAGGCTGCATTATGGTTCGGGGGCGTGTCACGGAACGTGGACACACCGGGCTGGACACTGACCTGTGGGCTGAGTGTGCGGCCGCTGCTGCCCTCACCGGCTGCCTCACGAATGGGCTCAAACAGCTGGTCGTTCATGCTGCCCATGAGGAAGGTGCGGTGCTGGCCCATGGATGCGGAGCGGATGGCGGCGTCATGGGACGTGCGCACCAGCACGCCAGCTGCAGGTGCTGCGGCGGCTCTATGCGTCCATGTTGCGGCTTCAAGGAGGGGGGCCAGTGAGAAGCGGCGTGCCTCCAGGGAGCGGCGTGCACCCTGCGCTGCCACCCGCCTCCTGCTGGACTCAACGCCGACATCTGTTGCCAGCAGGTCTGGAGCGTGGGATTGCCTGCTCTGGAAGATGGACTCAGGAGCTGTTGCCATTAAATCATGCAAGGAGTATGCCATTTCCTGCGGCATCCCCACCTGCACTGGCTCCTTGTCCTCCTCCTGCTGCGCCAGCTGCTTTTCAACCAGGAACTGTGCTAGTGTGACAGCAGTAGCGCGCCATTGGGGCTCTGGGGGCGGCACCCACAGGTACGTCTGCATCAACCCCTTGCCCTTCACCTCCACCTGCCTTGGCGACCACTTCTCAACGTCCTTCAATAACGCATATGTGGTGCTGCTAATCTGGATGTGGCCGGGTAGGGACGTGGATTCCATGCGGCTTGCTGTCTGCAGGCAACACGAGGCATGGAACATACAGCCATGCATGCGTCAAAATGCTGTGTGCCATGCTGTGTCAGACAGGCCACATGCACTACATGTGCGTCCCTTGCCAGTGCAAACCAGCCGCAGCTGACAGGCTGTGCTTGCACATGCCCGCATAGTACACAAAGTACAAAGCCTTCACTCACATTCATAGCATCACCAAACAGTGAGAACTTGACCAGGCGACTGCCAATCACACCGCTTGTGCATGCGCCGGTGTGCATCCCAATGCGAACCTGCGAAGGTCACATGGCAGTTCCAGCAAATGTAACCCGCATGGCACTGCCACCTGCGCATACCCTCATAACTCCTGTTGGTAACCAGGCAAGCATCAGCACAGCATCTCGCGGCCTTGCACCTGCAACGCACTGCCCCAGCCCGCGTGCACAAACCTTGCAGATGCTGTTGTCATGCGGCATGCGGACCATGCCAGCTGCCAACAGCATGTCCTTGGCCATTGCCATGACACGCTGCGCGCTGTCCACTGGGTCATGACTCTCCAGGATGTGCAGGAAGCCGTCCGCACCCATCTTGACAACACCAGCGCTTAAGATGTAGCAGTCACCCGCGGTCTCCACCTTGTGCACGCCATGCGTTTCCACCAGTGCATCGAACTTGGAGAAGAGGTCGTTGAGGAAGGCCAGCACCACATGCGGCTCCACAGCCTTGGACATGGATGTGAAGCCCACGATACTGCAGGTGACCACGTAGTGCGCAAGTAAGTATCATACAGGACAGCCTGTGATAAGATAGCACAAGATAACAGCCCAACATCTCACTTGATTATCATTTGTACTGCGTGATGTGGTGGCATGCTTGGTATGAGTCGTTGCGCATACAATGAGATGCTGCGCACCAGCACAACAAGAAGTTGAGGGCACCAGGGCAGGCAGGTCTAGCCCTGACTCACTCCATGAAGAGCAGGGTCACATCGCGGTGACGCCTAGCCAGCTGGCCGATGTCCGAAGGTGCCGCGACAAAGCCACTTCTGTTCTGTGACAGCGCCTCAATCACATGGCGTGGCAGCATCTGCGTGTGAAGGGGGTTGCCCACACATGGCTCTTTGCACAGCATCTGCAAGTCATGTTCAGACCAAGTGGCACCCAGAGCAGTGGATGCACCAGCACTCAATCGGCATCAAGCACAAGCACACATCACACATCTAACTGTGCTGGGCCTCAGGAGCGTGAGCCAGAGCGCCCCACCTGCGACACCATGCCCAGCTGGTTCTCTGTCAGCTCCATCAGCAGCTCCTCCACAACAGATCGGCGGGTGACATCTCGCCTTATCACCAGCAGCGCCTCTCTGTGAGTCCATGAAAGATGAAACAGCTACAGATGTGACCAGATGCAGATGGTCAGGCATCAAGGCTAGGTACTGCTGCCTAAGGTTTCCAGCTCTGCGACGCACCAGAAGTACTTCAAACCGCTCACAACAAGACGCGCACAGATTTTATGCTGCAGGATGACCACAGACAGTCTGGACGCACTCTTGGGTTTGGGGGTGGCGTACTGCGCGCACAGTCACCTCCAGCACGCGCTTGTCTGCCGCTTGCTCCTGCTGCTTAATGAGCACTGTGGAGTGATGCGCCACAGCGGCACGGCTCATGTCTGGTAGAAGCATTGGAATGCGCATGCTGCCGGTGTGCCTCTGCGCAGCGGCCATGCTTCCACGAGTGAGTGTTGGTCGGATGGCTGCACCAAACGACGGTGTGTTTCCTAGCATAGATTGCGCAGCTGTTGCCTGCGGGCATGCAGGCCCTGCAGCGCCGTCAGGTGCAGGGCCACTGACCACGCAGCTCGCACCCTCCTGCATACTGTCTGCAACAGTGCTGCCTGCAATGTCTGTGCTAGGAGTGGGATCCTCCGGTATCTGGAGCCTCCCTTTGTTGCCGCTGCTGCGGGTGGAAGGTCCTGGCCCTGCAGATACTGTACAGCTTGCGCCTGCTGGTGCCGCTGCAGCCTGCGCAGCTGTGGTTGTAGCCGCATGCAGGGTTGCGAAGTCAGCAGGTGGTGGTTGTGATGGTGGACATGCTGCGGGCTCCTGGCTGCCCAATGTGGGAGATGACTTGGACGCGAATGTACCATGTGGGCGAGGCAGATGGTGATGCTGCTGTGGGTTGTGTGACAGCAGCGGCGATGTGCTGTCTGCTGAGAAGGAGTGGTCCAGCTCAATAGAGCAGATGTCCAGTTGGAACTGCGGACGTAAGGTGCCGGGTGTTGACTGCGGACCAGCAGTTGAGTGGTAGCCTGCCTGAGAGCCACCACTCTGATTCGGCAGCGCACGGTGCAACTGCAGCTGGGACTGTGAGGCAAAAGGAGTGTTGGGAGCTTGCAACCGCCCCGCCAGCATGGCAGATGTTTTAGGCCGACTGCTGATGGACGCCAGTATGGCATCATGCAATAACCCGCTGCGTGGGACATGTGCCAGTGGCCCTCCTCCAGACAAGCTGTTCTGCTGCAGGGCATCTCGGCAGCTCTCATGCGTGGATGTCAAACCTGGTTGCAAGCCGGAGCTGCCAGTAGTTGGCTGATGGTGCAGCCTGGGCTTGCTGTGGGCTGCTATGCCCGCTGCGCCATGCGGCTTGCCTACTGCAGCGGATGGAACCAACACAGCGCATGCATACGTCAGCTTTTGTATGGAGGGATGGTGCAGATAGGGCGCAGCCTTGATCCACAGGGCATGGTGGGCTAGCAGGCTGCACATTCATATGTAAAAGCACCTTTGCCAGCAGCAGCTTCAGTTGTGTCGTCAGAGACGGACGATTGGCGGGTAATCAGCAAGTTGTCTGCATTGACCATGTCCAGAACCCTACTCGTGTGAACCGCAGGCTCAACAGGCCGAGTGACTGTGACCATTCCCGACCACATGCCTGTTGCTCTGACCTCTGACAGCACCTCTGCACTGCTGTGCTGCCACATGAGCAGCTCTGACAGAGCTTGCCCATCTGTGCATGCGCTGCATGGTGCGCCACAGGCCAACTGTACATGGCCGTCCACGCTTATGACAATGCAGTCCACTGTGCTCGCGAGCTCTTTTGCACCAACCACGTCCCAAGACAGCGGTGTGGGTGCAACCACCAGGTCTCGAGACTTGTCTTCTGTGACCTGTTTCAAGGCATGATATGTAGCCGTAGATCGTAAGCAGTGGCAACTTGACAAGGCCGCAAGGCACCCCGCGTGAGTCGATTGATTGTACTTGCCTGGTCGAGCTGCTTCTCTCGACCAGGGCCTTGATCGGGTGCTCGGAAGCAGCTGAAAAATCTCATGGCCCAGACCTCCACCAACGACTCGAATGTGCAACGGACGTGCCTCAGCAATCCGTGTCAAGCATCATGCCACTGTGCACTCATGAGCATCCATCGCGGGTACAAGACAAGCGGGTGCTGATGGTGAGGTCGTTAAGAGGTTCGTTTGATACCCGATGTTAGCCAAAATGACCCAATGCTCGTCGTTGTAACATCGGGCGTAACACGTCTTGCAACAAATGCTTGTGTGGCTTCCTCCTCTGGTTCCTCTGTCGTTGATTCTCTGTTCTCACGCTACCCCCCTGCACTCACAGACTACAACTACTCAGGGAAACGCACAAAAATGCAGTAATTCTTGTCTTTGCTGTTTACGCGTGCCTCCACCCCTGTACAGTACCACCGTGCTACCCCGCATTATTTAGGATCCCTGCTTCCCTACTGAAACCTTTGACAGGGAGACGAGGAGCCACGTGACCATATGCACTCAGCAGCAGTCGCAGTACACAGATGGAACTCTCTTCTGCTCACGCATACAGACATGCATTTCAAGCATCAGATGCATTGCACACCAGAAGACAGGATGTGACAGCACGTGCGCCCGCACATTGGCACACTTGATGTGTCAGTTGAGGCTCGAGAGTGAGTGCTGTCATGAGCAGGGTGTACTTTGCGTGCCGATCGTGTGCTCCATAGATTTGAGTACATTTGCTGTCCAGATTTGAACATTCAGGCATTCATCCTGCTCTGCACTGTAAAACTTCACCACAACCGGTATGGGCATTCTAACGCAGATCTTGCTGGCACCTTTTATGGGACCACTTGGGCCGTGGATTTTGCTGCTGCGCCTCTTTGTTGGGCTGGTATGTTATAGGTACCCAAGTCATGCCAATGTGTGCATTTGATGCCTTGGCAGCACGCAGGCACATAGGAGGGCAGAGTGCATCAACGCATCAACTCTGCCAGGCTAAGCGCAAACAAGCAGCTTTCAGTATGTGTTGGTAGACTTGGTACACATGGCACAGGGGCTGCAGCCACTCTGATTGTATCCAGCCCCGCAGGGCGCTGCATGCCACAGTAGAACTAATGTTTACCGTTCCCTGCCGGCCTTCCTTGCAGCTGCTGCTGCCTGTGCGGATAGCGCTCATTCCCCTGCGCCTCATCCTCATACCGATCCTGCTGCCCTTGTGAGTCCTGCCAGCAGCGTTGGGGATGAGAAATAGACCGGAGCGGCACTGCACACTCCTCGCCTGCGCTGATAACGCAGGTACTAAGCAACCGATGCACATGCTGCCATGCAGGTACATCGCCGAGTGGACGGTCAAAAGTGTTGCGGTGAGCAACCAGCACTGATTGTGCTGTGTTGAGTCATAGGGGCATTGCATCTTCAATAACTTGCCTTTGGCATTGTGGCAGCCAGCCACCAGCCGGCTACCCCGGCTTCAGCATTTCTGGGCAAGTGCTCATGAGGGTCCACATCCTGCCACCCACAGAACTTGGCAGACACTAAGCCTCCTACCCAATTTCATGTGTGCCCACATGCAGTGGTTCTTCCTGTGGCCCATCTTCCTGCCGTGGCGCATTGCCAGCTACATATTGTAGCCTATTCTAGTTCTAGTTCTAGTTCTGCCTGAGCAGAGCGCATGAGCAACGTCATTGCGCATTTGGGTGAGAGCTGTTGAGGTACTTTCTTTCCGTGGTGGTGTAAATGGTGAAGGAGGAGCCGTAGTCAATTGCCGAAGCCACTGATTTGTACATCGCAATCTTGAGTATGGTACCAATGTGATCGACCATCCCCAGCGTTAAAAAGCCAACTTCACAGTATGTCGTTGGAAATCGAAGCATCAGAGTGGGTGGCGCGTGCAGTCACAACACTTGTAGCAGTATCCTTTACAAACAGGCAGGATCACCTAAACACCGCTCGCTCGTGTTATGCAGTGTTATCAGGGTCATCTTGCAGTTCTGCAAGGAGAACGGCCTACAGGAGTCGTTCCATGCCATCCAGGTCAGCGCAGCATCTGTTTATATGTTTAAATTAACTTTCGTTCTTCGCAATGGCGTTGATGGGCCCTGGATCAACCGGCGCCAACCGTGTGCTGCATGGCCGAACGCAGAACGAGTGTCAAATTTCTCTGAACACTGTGGACAGCTTGGAAAACTTCATCTCAGACATTCAGCAGGGGCGATGGGATGTGGTGCTGCCCCAGGTGGCACAGCTCAAGCTGCCACGCAGCAAGCTGGAGGACCTGTATGAGCAGGTGTGCCGTGGGCTGTTCTGGATTTGCTGCAACTGGGGTTTGCATGGAACATGGGAGTGCATGCTTCATGATGCTGCATGCATGCAAAACGCTGCATTTGTGCTGCTCAATGACCCCAGACAGCATAAGTTCCGTCCCGCAATTCTGGCAGCTGTTCTCCAAACTAGGTCGTGCTATGAGTGCCAGCAGCAGATGCCCCCATAGCTAATAGGAGTGTGGCAGTGTTGCAGCATGCACATTCCAGCTCTTCTGCTTTCCAGCTGTGCGCCTTCTCGATTCTTCTGTGCTCATCTTGTACTTCTTATGCAGGTGGTGCTGGAGATGGTGGAGCTGCGTGAGTCTGACACAGCACGTGCAATGTTACGGCAGACACAGGTGCGCAGCGAGCGCATGATGGCGGTGCGGATGGCGTGCGGTGCTGCAGGAGCTCGGTCAGGGATGGACTGGGCTGGCAATCAGTCAGCAAACCAAACAGGATTGTTGACTGTGGGGCATAGGGGAGCAGCAGGCGCTGCTGCACGGGATCAGTTGGACTGCTGGTGCTGGTGCAACGGCAATGCAAGGCTGTGCCAAAGCTTGCAGAACCCACCAAAGCGTGAGAGGAGGCTACATGGTGTTGACTGGTCCTGGCAGCGGTGGCATGCGTCCCAGCAGCGAGCCCTGTGGGACGCACCTTGCCATGACTACTCATGACCAACATGAGTTCTGCAGCTGAAACAGTATGTTGCGCCGGCAGGGGAGGTATCACGCACCCAATCATCTGTGGGGTGGACTTGCCGGCACCGCAGGTGTTCCAGACCATGAAGAAGGAGGACCCTGAGCGCTACATGCGGCTGGAGCACCTGTGTGGCCGCACATACTTTGACGCGCGGGAGGTGTATCAGGTGCGGTGCCGGCAGGACCAAACACACAACACATGACACATAACGCATGCATAACACATAAGCCAACATGTTTCCCATGTACAGTCTTGTCCAATGCTTTGTGCGGTGTGCACCACCACCAGCATTGCACCAACATTGGACGCCGCGCCTGGCGCGACTGCGCAGGGCAGCAGCAAGGAGAAGCGTCGTGCTGCCATTGCATTGGCTCTCAGCCAGGAGGTGTCCATGGTGCCGCCATCCCGCCTCATGGCTCTCATTGGGCAGGCACTCAAATGGTGAGGGCCCGCACAGGCACACACAGGTTGTGTGGGAGGGGGCTAGTGCGTGCGGGCCTGTGGGCCTGGGCTGCGCCTGTACCACACGAGCGGGTTCCCAGCCCCTGGGCTCTTGGGACTGACACGAGGAGCTGTTTTGTTGGCCACTAAAGTCCATGGCCAGTGTTTTGATCCTCATCAGCACACCATGCTCCTTACTTGTCTTCACGACAGGCAGCAGAGCCAGGGCCTGCTGCCACCTGGCGTTGCGTTTGACCTGTTCCGCGGCCAGGCAGCCGGGCAGCGTGATGAGGTGGAGGCATACCCCACCATTGTGGAGCACGAGATCAAGTGGGTGCCATGCGCTTTTGCCATGTACCTCATCTGATGAGCGTGGAGTCAGGGCATACCGCTGACAGCATGGTGTTTGTCCCTGAGCCGAACATTACAGTTGGTCTGACCCAACAGCGTGGTCTGGGATAGCCCTGGACTCACGACATGCAGATACTGCCTGGTCTGCCAGTCCTGCGGATGGGGCACGCGCATGAGGCATTGGCGTGAGAAGCGCACGGACGCTTGCGACGCACACGCTTGCGCTGCACTGCCCTGACACCTGCATGTGATTGCCGACACACGCCAGGTTTGCGGCCAAGAGCCACCCAGAGGTCGCACGCTTCTCACCAGATGGAACCATGCTGGTGACCGGCAGCGTGGATGGGTTTATTGAGGTGCGTCGTGTGAGAGGGCGTGAACATTGCGCGTGTGAGCCTTTTTGGCCTCAACGTCCACTTTGTAATACTCAGCCATGTGGGGCCGCTATGCAAGCCTGACATTTGGTGCTCGGGTGTTCTCCACGCTCATCATGTCAGCGCATGTGCATGCGTGCAGGTGTGGGATAGTGTGACTGGCCGGCTGCGCAAGGACCTGCAGTACCAGGCTGAGGAGATGTTCATGATGCACGATGAGGCGGTGCTGGCGCTGGGCTTCTCACGTGACTCGGAGCTGCTCGTGTCAGGTGTGCATGCAGCAACAGTGTACGAGCAGGTTGTGCCAGGGCCTGCGCTACAGGGCAGTCTGCAGCGTCAAGATGATGTACCCTATTGAATGGGAGCAGTTGAAGATGTTGGTGATGGGTTCCTATGGGGGGGATATGCGTCCTGCCACCACCCGTCTCACCACCAAGTTTGTGAGGTGTCCACGCTTGGTTTGGCACCAGGGCTTGAATTGATTGTGTATGGATCTTTGGTGATGCCCCTCAAATGCAGGCTCCCAGGATGCCAAGATCAAGGTGTGGAAAATTCGCTCAGGGCAATGTCTTCGCAAGTTTGACCGCGCGCACACGCAAGGCATCACATGCGTCTCTTTCTCCAAGGATGGGTCGCAGGTGTGTGTGCCTGTTTCATGTTCTAAAAGACCGCGCAATGCGCAGGCTGTCAGAACCTGTGTTCATGCAATTCCCTTATGTGCTCTGTGTGGGCTGCACCAAACCATGAACACCCAAATGTGGGCCATAGAAGTCATGGCAGCTGCCAATGTGCCATGAACCTGTCCTCTCATGACCCTTGCGCGCATGCGCTTGCTGGTGGCATGGCAGGTGTTGAGCGGGTCATTCGATGGCAGCGTGCGTGTGCATGGGCTGAAGAGTGGCAAGATGCTGAAGGAGTTCCGGGGCCACACAAGCTACGTGAATGATGCAGTGTGGAGTGCAGATGGCAGCCAGGTGAGGCGGTGCAGCAACAACCTTCAGTCTGGTTCTGGGCTTGCACCGCCTTGTGCATGCAACCCTAAACCCTTTGTCAGTGTGTGAAACAAACCATTGTCATGTCATGGAGTATCTCGACCTCAACACGCAAGAGCAAAGGTGCCTACTCATGAGTTTGATCATCTTCTGTGCTGCCTGTGCTGGCAGGTGATTTCAGGTTCTTCAGACGCGACTGTGCGCATCTGGGACGCCAAGACCTGCGAGTGCCTGCAGGCATTCAGGTGCGTGGGCCCTTGCCATCAGCCAGCAGGCACCACAGTGAGCAGCCCAGAGCTTGCTACATCAGCACTACATGCAGGTGCACTGTTTCACGGATGCACGAATGCCAGCCAAAGCCTTGCTGCTGCTGCCAGCTTGGGCTGCGCCTCGTGTTTTGGCTGTCGGGCCTGGTAGCTTGGACTGCACCGTCAGCTGCGTGTGTGCCCTTTGATCATGGTTGCAGGCCACCTCAGCAGGCTGGCAGTGTGGAGGTGGCGATCAATAGTGTGATGCTGCACCCCATGAACCCCGAACACCTCATCGTATGCAATCGTACCTCCACCATCTTCATCATGAACCTCCAGGTGTGGTGCTGCCAAGTTGGCCCCATACTGTGATTAGTGCTCATGCGAAATATGCCACAGGTGGATGTATCCTGCTTTAGCAATGGTAGCAGTTACAGCAACCCTGCAGGTCATCGCATTCCACCAGTGCATCATGCCGCTCATGATCGTGGTGGATTGCTGTCCTTTGCACAGGGCCTGGTGGTCAAGTCATTCCAGTCAGGCAAGCGCGAGGGTGGCGACTTTGTAGCGGCGTGTGTATCACCGCGCGGCGAGTTCCTGTACTGCCTGGGCGAGGACTCCACGCTGTACTGCTTCAGTACCAAGGAGGGCAAGTTGGAGCACGTGATGCCGGTGCGTGGGGCATCCGCTCCGTGTTTATTGTGTCACCTCCATCAAACTAGAGCCCGTTGACTTGAGGGTGGGCAGATTCTAGGCTTTCCACGTGTGCTGCCCTGATGTTTTGGCAACACCTTGCACCACAGGTTCATCCCAAGGGTGCAATTGGACTTGCACACCACCCGCACCGCAACTTGATGGCCACATATGCTGATGACGGGCCGCTCAAAACATGGAAGCCTTAAGTCCACATTCTATTGAGTGTTCCAGTTGCTGGCCACTTTCTCAGCGAGACCAGCTTGACGTGTCCAGTGGACAGTTGCAGATGTGATGTGTGGTCATTGCGGCCATGCGCTTGGTTCTGCACTCCAGCTGGGCTGAGTGGGGTGCACAACTGGGGTGTACGCATGTAAAACTTTACACATACAGAACATGCGCCTCGTTCGGACGCATTGTGTGAAAGAATAGTGTTCAGCAATAGCATGCTTGCAGAAACTAGTTTGCACAGCTGCAGCCCTGCACATGCTACAGCCTACAAGGCACACATAAACTGGATGAACAAGCCACAGGAATTGAAGCATTGGACAGCAAAGGCCCTCCGCGACTATCTGGGGGCTGCACAAGCGCGGTGACAACCCAGCTACTGTTGCACAGCTACTTTTGCTCAGAAACCAAGCCGTACCAGCCTTGAACAATGTACAAGCCAAGCAATGCCCACCCTACGTGCTGATGGCACCAAGTGCATGGTGCTCAGACAGCGCGCCACACCACAACCTTGGTGACTCCTTACGCCAAGCTGCCACGCACACGCACCCAACGAACCCGCACACCATATACACATCACCCCCAGCATGCCTGGCCTGCCCAGCCGACGGGCTGTGCGCCGAGCAAGTGCAGCATCCCCAGCGACGAGCACACACAATGGTGGACAGCTGTGTGAGTGTTTGTGCGCACGTGTCGCGTAATGCTGCTGCTGTGCGCTCACATGCATGCCGCCACAAAGCTTAGTGCGGCTGCAACTGCAAACAGGCCCTTGGAGCTCAGCTCTGCAGGGGGCAGCTCCAGCAAACTAGTCTTGTCGGCCTGTGCGGTGAAGCAATGCAGCATGCAAGCAGGCCCACATCAGCAATTCAGCGAAGCAGCACATGGACGTGGAACGGGCAGAGACAGTGCTATTGCAGCCACGGAAGCATGCAGCATGCAGAGTGACGGATGCTGGCCATATGTCTCACGCATGCTCTGTGTAAGCGCATGCGCACATACACACCTGGTTGCCAATCTTGTGGTGGTCCCACACAAAGTGGCGGATGCCACCCAGCCAGTGGTAGAAGATGGTATAGGCCACGGCAAACCTGCAGGCAAGGTGGAGGCATACATGGTCCTGGTAAGCAGCAGGAACCTGAAGCTGCTGTGCAATGTGCATTGTTGACTTGCATTGTTAGAAGCTAGACGCCAATAGCCAGGTACACAACAACAGACAAGCCGCAGCTGAGCAGTGAGCACAGCATCCGAGCACGCACACAGCCACGCAGCCTGTCCAAGCAGTTCACGTACTTGAAGGGGAAGAGGATGATGCCATTGAGGGAGGCGATGGAGGCCACCGTGTTTGCAACATTGCCCGTTAGGGCTAAGTAGGATGCACCATACACACCTGCACATGTATGCGCACAGTGGTGCACCCACACATCATGGCACTTGCAGTTTGGCATTGCAAGCGCGTCTGCCAGCACCGTGTCTCTTGCACGCAGCGGCCCCAACACCTGCAGCAAACCTCCGTCCTCCTCCGCGGTTTACACATGGAGCATCCGCATACAATGAGATGTTCCAAGGAACTGGTGCAAGCAGCAGGGTTGCAAAACTCAATGAGCGGCGCATACACAACCTGGATACCCCACAGCTGCTGTGAACCACCGAGCTGCCATACACAACCTGTATACCCCACAGCTGCTGTGAACCACCGAGCTGCCATACACAACCTGGATACCCCACAGCTGCTGTGAACCACCGAGCTGCAGATGGGACATGCCAGGGTAATGAGGTGCGCCCAGCACGCTGTCATGCACTCACCCACTGACAGCGCGGTGCCAGTCACGCGGTTAGTGATGGAGCTGAGCGCAGCCCATGGGAACTTGTAATGCAGGCTCTTGCCATCAATACCGATGACATCAGGGGACAGCGGGCGCTTCTTAATCAGCTGCACATGGAGGAACATGTAGGAAGGCACGCATGACGAAACCTACCTTAGCAACAGGCCCCATGCACCCAATCATCAGCTATGTCTGGCACACGATGATTTGGGATGGTCATGCAATGACTTGTTAAAACCATGCACGCTGTGCATGCACATGGAACCCTGGATGAAAACCCGAAAACCCCTGCATCATCACTGATCGTCGCTGCTCTCGCATCCCAGACTCACGTCCATATGGTTTGTGGGCGTGCCAAGGAAGTCTGTGCCCCCTGTGTAAGGAGAGGGCTTGCCCCAGTATTCCGGGATTTTGTCGCCACCGATGAACCTGCAAGGGCACACAGCTAAGCGCTATTAGTTCACAGGCAACACCATGGCGAGGTTCTCGTCAGCGTCGGCTGACTGGACCCGCGCCTGCTCCCAGAAAGGGCCCGTACCTCAGCTGTTGCTGTTGCAGCGCGGCACCAGAGGCAGTAAGAGCTTCAGCCTGTGCCTGGAGGCTGGTCCGGGCAAGCACTTGCTTCAGCACATGACTTGACTGCCGTAGTGCCATGATTGCTCCACCAGTAAAAGACCGCAAACCCACTGGAGCGGCACACGCAGTGTTTCAGGGGCACGTTCGTTCTCACAAAAACCACTTGGAGTGAAGTGATCAGAGCTGTGATGCTGATCACGTCAAAGCAAGTGGCCGCAAGATTAGCCTGGTTGCTGCGCGATAATCAACTAGGCTCACGGGCACTTTTTGCAGGTCAAGGGTTTTCCCATTATGGCGACCCTGTCGCGTGTTTTGACAGCAGATACAGCCGGTCACCAGTTTCTGCGAGCGCATGAGTACAGCTCGTATGCTCTGGCCGGTGGGTGTTTCGACCGCTCAGCAGGGGCCGTGCCACGTCTCTTAGTTCTTAAAACTGCATGATTATACGAATAGAAGGCAATTTAAGGTGATAGTTTGACGAACGTCGATTCCGGTACCCCACTTATTGCCTGCAGCTGCTACCCCTCTAGCGGTCGTGTCAAAGAAGGTGTGGGTCGGGGGACCTCGCTTACGTGTCCTGCGCTCATGATCGATGCTTGGAGGGCCAGTCATGACATAGCATGCTGAGCAGTTGTCCATGCGGGCGACCAGAGGTGGCACAGCATGATTTGACGCAGATGATGCCATTGATGCGGCTGATCGTTGTGATGTGTGTGGTGGCTGTTGCAGGATGGCTTCCTGCAACGCGTTGCGGACCTGACCTTCGCTGTGGCCATCCCTGTGCACATGCACATCACCATGAACGCGCTGGTGACTGACTATCTACCCAAGGCCGCACGCGGTGAGATGTGGAACACTTGAGGAATCATTCTCTTGCATAAGGAGCTGTCCCTGGTGGCCTGCTGTCCAGTATTTTGGCACGATGCCATGTGCTTGCCGTGCCTAGCTGGCCTCCTGCACTGCACAGCACGGTGATTGTTCAGCCAGCACACACCAAGATGTGTGCACAATCCACACATATGTGCATGGGTTTGAGTTTCACATGATCGCATCGCTCCAATGCGACCACAGGCCCTGCCCGGATGGGCCTGCTTGGCGCAACTGCCTTCTCCACACTGGGCCTGTTGAAGATCAATCTGCTGGGGCCAGGTGTGACGCAAACAGTCAAGGGCCTGTGGAACAAGCCCGCCAAGAAGTGAAGGCCCGGCCTGCACCATGTGCAGCACGGGCATGGGACGGACAACTGCCTGATGTCAGCAGGATGCCAGCGGCCTCCACTGACCATATACCCTATGCAAGCTCTTCCACGGTGTGGGGATGCTTGCATCAAGCTCAGATGGGCACCGTGCAAGCAACGGGGCTGCTGCCTTTCGTCATTGTGTTATGAGCTTCTTTTTCACCCCTATTTTTCAAAGTACACTGTGGAGTCCAGCATGTCTTTCCTTGGCTACTGGGTGGGTCAGCTGTTGTAGGAAGCGTGTGAATAGTGCTGCAATCAGTGTAGACTGCGGCTGTACTGGCGTACTGCTGCACAGTGTGCTTGAATGGTTGCACTTGCAAGAAACTGCGCGGCTTCATTATTGCTTGTAACAACCTGCTAGGCACGATGCTCAAGCCCCATGGACCATCTGCTTCAGCAGCTGGTCAACAAGCACGATGTGCGCGTCCCACGTATCGTGATAGGAGAATGCGTTGTGTCATCAAACTGCAGGCGAGTATGGTACAACTTCCCGGAGCTCCTTGGCCCTTTATCCTCATAAGGTTCTCAGCACCGACCTTGCACATATAATCCCTAGTGTGTTTCAGCCGTTGTGGTCAAGTTGCAGCATGACAGATGATCCGGGTGCCGTGCAGGCGTCAGGCGATGCGTACCCCACGATACAGCAGTGCGTGGGGAACACCCCCCTAGTACGCTTGCAGCGTCTGGGCGCGGGCTTCAACAACACGCTGCTCTTGAAGCTTGAAGGTGGGTGGTACAGCATGGGCACATACAGCCATGCAACATATTTGTGCAGCTTGCGGCTTTCATGGCCGGCTTGCATGACCACTTGTCCATAGATGCCTTTGGTGACAATTGTGTGGCATTGCTTGCATGGGCGCATGCAGAGTGGAATGGTGCTCGATAGCCTTGAAAAGGTTTTCTGCATGCCCCTGAGTTGCACAAGTCAGGCTGGCTTACACAATGTGCACATGTATATGCTATATAGGCAACAACCCAGCAGGCAGTGTGAAGGATAGGCCCGCACTCAGCATGATTGTGGAAGCGGAGAAAGCTGGGCGCATCAAGCCAGGGGATGTCATCATTGAGGCCACATCAGGCAACACAGGCAAGCCTCCCAGTTACCGCAGGCATGTCAGGCATGTTCATACTTGGGATGTGAAGCACAGCTCTGGGGGCTGTGTGTGTGCTCGGCAGCTTTCATGTTCATCCATCTGGCTTTAGGGCATGCCAACGCGGCAACGGCTTGTGAGTTTCACAACAAACGGCCACCTGCTCTTCCTACCGCAGGCATCGCGCTGGCCATGGCTGCAGCCATCAAAGGGTAGGTGCTGCGTGCTGTGAATAACACACGGAGACATGCTCTCCACACTCCGCGCACACTCTCAGAGTCTGCGAGTATTGCCTTGGGTGACTTGGTGAATCCTGACTAGCAAATGTGTGGTGATACTTCCGCCCCCCTCCTACTCCCCCAATGCATTCAAGGTACAAGATGAAGCTGATCATGCCGCGCACAATGACAGCTGAACGTGCGGCCTCCATGACTGCGTATGGCGCTGAGCTCATTTGGGTTGACAAAGGGATGGAGGAGGCCCGCGATTTGGCCATGGCCATGCAGGCGCGCGGTGAGGGCATCGTGCTTGATCAGTTTGCCAACCCCGACAATCCGCTCGCGCACCTGCGCTCTACAGGTGTGTTGCAGCCTTGCAGGTTGGGGTGTGATGTGGCTGGGATGCCGCAGCACGCAATGCGTTGGAGCTGATGTGCAGCAGGTGAACAGCAACAGCAGCACCACCACCAGCACCTCCCAGTCCTGGTTGTCGTGTCCTCATGTATGATGCTTCAGAACAAGTGAATGACTCAGGAAGGTGTTGCTTGTCGCCCTCCCAGGACCTGAGCTGTGGGCGCAGACCAAAGGCAAGATCACACACTTTGTGAGCAGCATGGGGACCACAGGCACCATCATGGGTGTCTCTGCCTACCTCAAGGCGATGGTGAGCGAACGCACCAGATCAGAATGCACCTGGGGCATGCGGGTTCTGGCCTCTTACTTGCTCCTTCTGTGCTGTCATTGCCGAACCACAGACTATCTTGGTGCCACGGTGCTCTGATGCCTGCAGAACCCAGACATTCAGGTTGTGGGGCTTCAGCCCAAAGAAGGCAGCCAGATTGCCGGCATCAGGCGGTGCGTGCATGTGGTGTATGGAACATTAGACGCAACTGAGTCTCTCCTGCATGATTCGCAGTAATGCTTGCTTTCCAAGTTGCAAGCACCATGTTCAAGCACTGGCACTATCTTGCGGTCGCGGCTGTTATTCCATGTGTGCCTGGGTGCCACCACCACAGGTGGCCAAAGGCTTACTTGCCCTCCATCTTTCAGGAGTGGCGTGTGGACCGTGTGATGGAGATCAGCCAGCGGGAGGCAGAGCAAACGATGCGGTATGTTGCTTCACGCAGCTTGTCTGAAGCGTTGTTGGGTCGACTGTGCTTTGGCTGCTGTTGTGTGCTGTCTGATGCGGCCGCCCACAGGCATGTTACCTACGGCTTGCATAGAGCTGGTGTGTGTGTCGTGGTCTCCATGCATGCTTGCCTCCTCTTGTGTGTACACATTGTGTCTGAATGCCCCAGACCTGTTAACGCATCACTTTGCACCCGCCACTGCAGTGTGCTTGCACGAACTGAGGGCATCATGGCAGGGGTGTCGTCAGGTGGCGCTGTGTCTGCGGCATTGCGGCTGTCAGCAGAGGTGGAAAATGCGGTTATTGCAGTCATCATCTGTGACCGTGGGGATCGCTACCTATCGACAGGGCTGTTCAATGCAGGTGCGAGCAGGCACGACACGTGCGTGTGGTCTTCATGGCATATGTGTGGCCCTGCCATCAAGCACCTAGCCCAACCACCGGCATGCTTCCTGTGGCTTGTGGTGCGTGCCGCAGATGCTGCCGCGAAGGACCCGCAGCCATGCAGTGTGGAGGAGTTTTGGTCAAGCGCGCAATGTCTGAGCATCGGGTATCCAGGCCCCCATTTTGTGCTCTTTACTGCCAGCCCTGATCCTACCACTGGCCAGCCGTGGTGTGCGGACTGTGCAGCTGTGGTGGGCCGCACACGGGAGGCAGTGGCAAAGGCAGGGGGCACTCTGCTGGAGGTGCATGTGGGCACGCAGGTGCGCCTCGTGCGTCATGTCATGCTGTTCCACGAGATATCTTGTGATTTATTGGCTATCAGCGGGGCGCATGCGCATGCAGCACAGGCAACTGTGCACAGCATGTAGAAATCGGTGTGTCTGCATGCATGCTTAGTTTTGGCATGCCCTGCGTCATGTGTACAAATAACAGGAGGAGTGGGAGGATCCTGCGCACCCATTGCGCATGCACAAACAGCTCATGCTGCGCTACCTGCCGGCCATCATGCTGGTGAGTGAGATAGACATGCGAAGGATTTTGGGGGTTGCCTGATTGGCTTGCGCATCCTGAAATCGTGCACACGGTGCACCAGGTATGCTTTGATCCTGACCAGCCGCAAGTATGACTTGCAACTGTCAAACCTTGCCCTGCCAACGTGTTCATCCACGGGCTGTCACCTTGCAGTGGGCTCCTGATGGCACCCGACCCATCCGCCGTGCTGCTGGTGACTGGGATGTGCTGCACGGCCTCATCAAGTCCGCCCCAGCCAACCCCAACACTGCAGCCGCAGCTGCTGCTGCAGGCAAGGGTGCAAATGGCCGCAGCAGCTCTGCCGCATCCTTACCTGCAGATGTAGGTCATGCAGCCAGCCCCTCATTGGGCACCTCCCCACCCCGCAGCAGCAGCCCCCCGCGCGCAAGCATCCCCCAGACTGGCATGTCTCCAGCATCAACAACCACCTCCAGCACAGCACCTGGTGTGGCCAGTGGTGTTGGGTGTGTACCGCCACCCGTACCTGCTGTGCCATCTGCACAGGCTACACAGCAAGGACAGCCACAGGCTCTCACCGCAGGAAGCTTACACCCTTCCGGCACCCACCCTCAGCCACACATGCCTAGTGCGCACCCACCAGCACCTGCATCTGCGCAGCATCAGACACCTGAGGCCATGCAGACTCAGAACGTGCACGCGACGGTCCAGGGTGTGGCTGCATCGCATTGGGGGCGTGCTGCAGACGTGCCGCCTGCTGCGCCTGCAGATCAAGGCCTCAACTAGCTTGATGCAGGCCGTCCTTGTGGCTGCGAGTGGTGTTGAACTCGTGTGGATAGTGCTGCAGTATGGTTCTATGTTAGCAGGGTGCAGGCACAGCAGTTGGGCATCATGCAAGGGATATCATGCAAGCATGCGAGCTCGAAACGTGATGCGCAGGCCGTTCACTGTGTCGGATCGTGTAACAAAGAACAAATTTTGTCTACAGCTCGACTTGCCATCCGCTGACCATCATGCAAGTCACGAAAGTACACACCCAGTCAGCTCCCACACAGCTCCCTCACTTGTCAATGGTCGGCTGCGCCAGTATTTAAGCGCAACGCTAGCTCCTAGTTGTAAAACAACACAACGCCGGTAAAGTTCTACACGACAAGCACTCCGAACAACTGCTGATGGGCTGCTCCTCTTCCAAGACGACCAGAACAGCAAGTAAGCCTGCAATTCGCTGTCATAGCCATGGTTATGATCCTTCATCTTCCTCTTGCCATAGTCCGCGTCACTGTGATTGACACCCTGTGCCTCCTGTGATGCAACTGCAGGTGTTAGCAAGTATCAAACATTGGACCGCGTCACCCCGCCTCTCTCGGCTCCTGCTGGTGCGTGTAGACTATGCACAACATGTAGACCATGCACAACATACCATGCATGCAAGCAGCAATTGCCATTTGTTACAAACAGGACCCGGGGCTCCACATTTGATCACATGATCCCACACCTCCTACTGCCCTGCAGCTGGCTATCCTGCCGTACCCACTTACTACCCCGCCGTGGCTCCTGCTGGAACAGCTGTGGGCTATCCACCTGCCCCTGCTCCCACGACTTACACCCCACCACATATGGTCACGGTGCAGCACGTGGCCCCACCCTCGGCAACAGTTGTAGTGACACAGCCCTCGCCTAGCCACGCTAGGCCCAGCACTGGCGCTGCGCTGGCAGGCGGGCTTATGGTTGGTAAGTTGAGCCACAGATTGGTCGCATGCATGCAGCAGTGCTGCAGGCTTCTGAGACCTCCTGCATCAGGCCCCAGCCTGCGTGTTGGGCTTGATCAACAGATGGATGCAGCAGTAGATACCTCCAGCGCAAGTGAACAGTTGTGCAGCGCTGCTTGGTGCACCCTTGCCCCGTGTTGATGGCGATCATCAAGCTAGTCGTCGATTCATCGTGTGTGCATGCTCTACCTGCTGTGCTGCCCAGGTGTCGCATCAGGCGTTATGATGGGCGCCCTGGCACATGGCCGGCGCCACCACCACCACCACCATCATGGGATCTTTGGTGGCCACCACCACCACCACCATCACTGCCACCGCCGCCACTGCTGAGGACTGAAGTAAAGACTGATGCCAATGAAGCAGCCTGCTGTGCTGGGCAAAGCACCCAACGCGCATGTGGCTGCTGTCATCATGTGTGCATGCTGTACAATGGGCCTTCCACGGTTTCTAGTGACTTTACTCCTTGTCATGGTGTGTCAAGGGGTGGACGACGAGATAAATATATTGGTCATATTAGACTCTTGGACCTGCTTTTACTTTTGCTCCCATGGTCTAAGTATGGCTTGCTGAACGGTATCATGTGCACGGGATGTGTGCTTACACCTGTGCTTTTTCCTGCGAGTTGCATTACTCCAGGTGGTGTTGCTGCTTGGCACCATGCTTCGAGCTGGCTTGGCTGCACGGTGGCCTCTGCCTGGCCATGTGACGCTAGCCAGGGGAAAAACGCTGAGATGGGGTTGTGCACTACCTCTCTGTGCATGGTATGCACGCTCAATAAAACGAGATGGTCCAGATGGATGATTGAAGGGAAGGTTGCTTAGTGCTCCTTGTAACCCCATGCAGCAGCTAACATGGTCCTTTCTGTTCATGTATCATGTTACATGATGTTGGCTGCACGCTTACAGTTGACCTGGAAGGATGTTACTGAGCTGCTGACAGGGCATTTGGCAGGTTGGGCCTTCGTACATGGCACATGGCTGCAGCTGGCAGCAGGAAGGAGGGGATGGAGTGAGGTATCCCAACAGGTCTATGCTGGCGACTTATGCCTGAATTCATATGGTGCTGTCCGGACACGCAGAGGGATACTGTCCCCTAGCTGTTCTAGCTGGCATGCACCTGTTACGTGAGGAGGCCCAAGCGTGCTGCCCAACGGTCCTGCATGCCTCCCGCCTGAGGCCCGGGCTCTCAGCCACAGCATGTTGGCTGCGTGCTGGACGTGCTTGATTTTGATTGTTAGTTGGGCGATCGGGGGATGGTACGCGTGACGAGCTGCACGTGGTTGTAACTGGGCAGTTGACGTAGAGCACAGGAACTTCAGTACGATCTGGGGTTTCATGCTACAGAGATTCTGATCTGCCTTTTGCAGCGGCATGCCCCTGTTATGTTACGTTTGGCAGCGGCATGTTCTTATACATGTATACAATACACAGGCGCGAACAAATAGTTGCCTCTGTCTGAGCCTGCAGCCGGAAGCTGTGATGTGCCGCTGATATCTTGTGGTACAGTCCGAGCGCAGTACGCTAACATCATCTACAATGTCTCACGGCCTACTTGTGCAGCAGGCACCCATGTGCTTTGTTCAGTTGGGCATCTCCTTTCTATTCCCATGCTCAGCTCCATACCGGGTGGCTGGAAACTACACTACAAGCAGCCCCTACACAAGTGACCTGCGCCAGGCGCAGGTTGGGGGATACCATGGGACAGCTGCGGGCCTGGGAACCGCGTCCTGTTTGGTAGTGTCGGAGGTGGACCCTTCAGTTCCAGAAGCAGTTCGCAACCTAGGGACTTGATAACCATGGAGCAGTGGAACCACCTGGTGCATATTGCACTGCGTGATTGAACAACATTGTTCAACAACGACTGTTCAGCTCACTGTTCAATTCCGCCTGGCTTACTTCACTCATCAGCCAGCGCGTGTGATCCTACAGCAGTATGGCAAAGAAAATAGGTCCAACGAAATGTGTGCTGACCTTCCCGCTGCCCACACCCCGCAGCTTCTCTGCGGCCCCTATCACTGGCAAGCTCACAGCACTGGATCAGCCGCCCGTTCTCAGAGCTGCACTTTGTTGTTTTTGCGCGCATTTTGACAAAGTACATGCAACAGAGGCAAACCCTAACAATGGGATGCACCACGTCCCAACAGGCTTGCAAAGGATCCTTTGGTGAGTATTTGTCATTATAAAATCATACACTTACCTGCTGCATGAAGTTTCTGATGACTTTCCGGCATAACAATGCGGCCTGAACGCTGGTGTACCTCTGGTCCACACGCGCATTTGATATGAGCCGCACGATGCCGGCACCAGAGCTTCTGGGGTCACCATTTTCACAGAACACTGGTGGGTGCTTCTGTTTCTGTCATGCAAGCGCGGACCCCTGTTGTGCATGCTCTGCTCCACAGTGTCAAATTGATTCATTTCCCTTTCCCTGTCTTTGACTTACAACTTTACAAGCCTGTCACGGCTGATTATGACAACTTTTGTGCAGCTCCCAGCCCTGTGAAGCACACGCACCCAGCACAGCAGCCTGCAACTGTGGCAGAGCTGATCACAGGCAAAGGCGCAAGGCCGCTCGCAGGAGGTGCTCTGCGCAGTGAGTAGTCGTTTACGATTCGCATACTGCATCATGTGTGCTTGATGCGCCTGGCAGATGCGGTACGCGTGGTCGCGTGCATGTTGGGTGGGTATTGGGCAGTACTATCCACCTTCTCGATGTTGCAGTGAGGCCAGCAACGTGACAAGAGATGCATGCACTGGTGAGCTTGTGAGGCCACATATCCCTTCGCCTGCCTTTGCCTCTGGCAGGTGTAACATCATCCTCACATGACACGTTGACCACGCTGGCCCACCACTGCTTGGACCGGCAGCACAACCATAACCCGCTGTACGGTGGCTTCCAACAGCGACATTTCATCAACCCTGTCACAGTTGGGCCAGGTGTATACAGCCGGTGTACAGGGGTGGCAAGGCACATCGGCCCGAGCCGCGGCTACACCCGTTGTGCCTCAGCACCAGCCCGCTCCGTCATGGCTGGGTGATGCCAGCTGGTCAACAGTGCATGCAGTCTGGTGGCAACAAACAACAGGCATGCAAGCGTGAAAGGTGGCCACCTGGGGTCATGAGCTGGAACGCAACACAGCACACAAGCTTGCAACAAAAGGACGTGTTAGATGGGTATTGTTTCTTCATCGTACGTACTTGCAGTTTTTAGAACTATTCTGCTATTAATGAGCTCATAATCATCACCTTGTCCCATATCAGGCATCATCTTTGAAATGCCATGCTCTTTTTATCATCAACCTTGTAATAGGTTCTGAGGCTTGGATTTGCGCCCCCAGTATGCCCAAGTATGAAAGTCGTTTGCATGCTGGTGTTCCACTAATCTTTGTGGCAAGGCCACATGCAAGTTTCAGCTGCACATATGGTGCTGCTATTCATGCAGGTGACACTGATGAGTAGGAGCCTTGATGACACGCACCAACGGTGTATCCGCATGCAGAGACACATGCAAGTGTGCATGCATGGTGCCAGCTGAATGCATTCACGTCCACAGAATTTACCCGCATCTGCATATGTCTCTACCTGCGTGTATGTGCCAATGGGTGCGACCACATGAATGCTTGAATGTTTGACGCCAGTTGGCATCAAACACAGCGAACAAGCCATATGATATGTGCTTACACATAATCGAGCTTCACCATGACACACCCGGATGCAGTGACATCGTGTACTGTGGTGGTTGACTCGGTTGGGCTCAGTTGGTTTTTGAGGTGTTGCGGTGAACCGTTCGTATTCATTCAATCGTACTGGATCGGGGCATTCCAACATGGGCTGTACCGTCTCTAAGAGCACAGGTGGGAGATCCTGGCTTGTCGAAGTCCTGTGGTGTTCGCTGCCATTAATAAAGCTGGGCTCCAACACGGCCCCATTAACGAACTTCACCACCTCCTCAACTACTTTGCAAGAAGTGCAGGGGGTGTCAGTCAACAGTCCATCAGCCCGGCCGCTGGCGCTCAAACACGTGGTGGGGATGGTGGGAATCAATTGTTGATGCCATGTTGTACTTTGTTTGCTGGCGGTTAGGGATTTTCTTGTGCATGCTTGGTCAGTCATGCCGTGCATGATGCATGAGGTACCAAGCTCATCATGGTGGTGTGAAGCAGGGGCTGCTGCACCGTGTATGCTGTGACCACACATGATGATGCATTTGCTGGGAGCCCGCAGTACACGCTGCGGCTGACAAGGCCCAGCTCAAAGCGGCATACGATGAGCTGCTGAGCTACATAAAAGTAAAGAACTGGTAAGCTTGGACAGGTGTGCATTGCAGATGTCGGGGTGTTGGAAGGGCAACAGAACAACCAGCGGGCCCCAACACATGTGAAACAAAGCAGCGGCAGATCACAGCTTGCAGCTGCGTACCATGAACACGATTTTACTTTCCAGGTGAACTGGACCAACTCATTACGTGCTTGCTCACACGCAGCAACCCCATCCTTGTGAGGCTTGCATGGCATGACTGTGGCAGCTACGATGCATCAATCAAGGAGTGGTGGGTGAACGGTATGGATTGTTCAGTCAGTGCTGCACACTGGCGATGTACGCCAATCAAACAGTGCTGCAGCACCAGGGCTGCCATCGCATGCCACATACTAACCAACGAACCATGGCTCCTCAGCGTACACACACGCACACCTCATTGTGCATCTGTTGAGCACACGTATGCACTTTGTACGCGCTGCTTGCAGGCCGCAGTGTGGCGGCTCCAACGGCTCCATTCGGTTTGCCCCCGAGATTGACCACGCAGCAAACGCAGGTACATGCGATCTCCTGCCCACCTCTTCAGTTAACACCGTAATATCAATAATAACACGGCGTTTCACAGATGTTTAGCTCTCCTCTTCAGTTCCTTGCATGTTTCTGCGCCTGCTTTATTGTGCCTGCCATGAGCTACTGTCGCTGCACTCCACAGGCTTGAAGATTGCCCTGGACCTGCTGAAGCCCATCAAGGCCAAGTTCCCTGACGTGTCCTACGCGGACCTGTTCCAGATGGCGTCTGCTGCAGCAGTGGAGGCGGCTGGTGGACCCAAGATCCCCATGCGCTACGGCCGCAAGGATGTGGAAAACGCCGAGCAGTGTTGTGGCGGTACAACAGGTACCCACAGCAACACATTGAGTCAGGTGGCCCCATGCACCTGAACCATT